>MU865922.1:660395-817002 GCA_033296975.1 Podospora aff. communis PSN243
CACCTAACCGCTGGGGGGGGGGGCGGGCGCCCCCCCCCCCGTGCCTTGATGAAGTGGGCTCTAATGTTGAGAGAGGATGCTTGTTTGTAGAGCGGGATACGGAGATTCCGCGGCGGATCAAATGGAGGCGGGTGCTGGAGTTGAGGGGGAGCAGCACCCCCACGATGTTATGTAAGTCCCGGTCGGGGTAGGGAGGCGTCTGGGATCAAGCTACTTGCCGCGGGGGTGGTGGAGCACCTGCCGAGCTCATCTGCGCACTGCAAGCTGTACGAGCGAACGCACGGCGGGGGACGTGCCATGCGCTGGTAGTTGTTTCGGTGTCGAAGGCCCCGGGTTTCGGCGAGAGTTGGCGGGGTGAGAAAGGCAACCTCTCTCGGTGCTAGAAAGTGACCAAGTGTAAAAGTATCTACTCTATTCCAATAGCTTGTACGCTACATAGAAGCTACTCTATAAATGCCGTACCGGTTGGCCGTTCCGGAGAGCTGTGTGGATGTGTGTTGGGGATGAAGGGAGAAGCTGGGAGGGCCTGGAACTTGGGGGATCCACAGTATGGATGATGATGACTTGAATGAGTTACCGATGTTGTGCAGAGGGGAGGGCGGGACAGCAACAGCCCCACCAAAAAAATACCTATTGACCACCACCCACCCCTACCTTATGGGACTCGAGGTCGCAGGTGAGCGACCATGCTCGCTCGACTTCTCCCCGACCATGCACAGAGCCGCAGCTTGGTTGCCGAACGACGACTTCCCATCCACACGACGTGTCGACCTTGCTGTGCGCCGCGATAGCCACCCTTCGTACCGAACAAACATCTGCGCGCGCATTGCTGGTCAGTGAGGCTCTGCGACCGAGGCTCAACTTTTGCGACAACGGGACGGGAAGGTACGTGAGGGGCTGTCGGGACCGTGATCGGGGCCTTGCATCATCACACCTCGGGTGTCGCCTGGCGTCCACTTCGCCACCGTTTTGTTTGTCTGTCGGAAATAGGAACGGCCCGCGAGGTTTAACTGTTTTTTGGGGAACACTATTTCGCCTGGCCGTTTGTCAAACTCGGCTTTGTGCTGGGATAGGCCGCGCCGGTGTCATGGCCATGATGGACTCCTCGGCATGGAACGTCTCAGACCATCCGATGCACAGTACCGGCGACGACGACTTCCAACAATTCTTGGATATGAACGGCATGGGGAATATCAATGACAACTTGGGCTATGATTTCCAGGGTTTTCAGTCGACCAACAGCGCGCATTTGCTGCAGTCGTCGCGTGAACAGCTCGACACTCCCATGAGCGGTACAGACGGGCCCATCGTGCTCTCTCAAGAATCCGTGCTCCAGCACCAAATGCCCGCCATGACGAGCGCCGGCTCCTACCAGACAATCCCGACGACAATGATGCCGCCGCCGACACCCAGCGAAGCCATCGTCAACAGCCTGGATGCCCAGATCCAATTCCTTCAACAGCAAAAGATGCAGCACCAGCGCAGGCAGTTAGAAGAGCAGCAAGCCGTCTTCTTTGCACATCAGCAGAACCAGATAGTGCCGCCAACTCCGCAAAGCCTGGAAATACCGGCTGGCACGGGTCGGTATTATTCTCAACCCGGGTCCTCGGACCGGCAGCACAGCACCCCCATAGATTATCGGTATCAGCGGTCCAAAGACCAGCAGGATGTGCGTAGAGAGGTCTAGATTCCTCCCTGCGCAGCCCGGGTGCTAACTTGTGCATAGATGTCTTTCACACCATTGGTATCGCCAGCGGTGACACCCCTGGAGACGCAATTTTCCATTGACACTCAGTTCACCGTTCCTGGGGCTTACTTCAGCCCTCTGACATCACCAGCATTGCATGCGCAAAATGACAATCTCGGCGTCTATGACCACAGGCATGGCAACATCACTGTGAGCTCGCCCGTTGATATCGACCTCGATGGTACATCGGCCATACTGCCGAATCCTGCACTTGGTGAACCGGCCAAGAAGTCGCGCAAGACCGCGGCGAAGCCTAGGAGTAAATCTAGCGTGAAGCAGTCGCCCATTTCAAAGCCAATGCGACGAAAAACGGCCGCAACCCCTATTTTAAACGCCCAGGTATTGACCGAGCTTATTGAGAACGCCGAGAAAGACGAAGATGCCAGGCAGAACCCGTCATCCCAAGCCATGACTTCGAACTCGCCAACAACAGGTGCAACCGACTCGGAGAACGGTTCAGTTTCTCCCCAGGCTCTGAATGATCTCCCACCAATCGAGATGCCCCCGCCGCCGATCCCAAAACCAAGGTCTGCGAAGCCTTCGCCGTTTATCGGGCCACAGTTGGTCGGCCCTTCTAACCTTCACCAGCCTCGACCTGGGGCACCATCTCCGGCCACCCCTGCTTCCCTTATGAAGCTGGCATCTCCGAACAATCGCACCTCTACAATGAGAGTTGGTAGCCAGGAGCCGGTAGACGCGGAGCACATTGAGTCCTTTGAGCTCCCGGAATCGGCCAACTTTGCAAGATCAAACACAACATCCACAACTCCCCATGTTGCCGCGCAACCTTCGCAAGACATCAAAACCCCCGGGCTGCTCCCGCTACCATCGCCGATCTTCACAAAAACCCCCATGACATCCTCCGCCAACCAAAGCCCACAGCTCCTCCCAGGCTCGGGGTCCGGCACCAGGAAAACACCCGTTCTCATGGCGAGGGGCGGCAAAAAACGCGGCAGCATCTCCTCCGTTCAAGTCTCCCCCGCCCTCCGCCCAAAGATCTCTCCCAACATCAAACCGCTCCTCCCCGGCGGCGTCAACGCTGAAGAAACCGCCTCCCACCTTCTGGCCACCAAGTCCAACTACCAACGCATCCTCGAAGGCAACACCGTTCCAGGCGTCTCCTACCCAAGCGAGCTCTCTACCAACCTCACCTCCAAGCGCACCTCGCACAAGATTGCCGAACAGGGCAGGAGAAACAGGATAAACTCCGCGCTCCAAGAGATTGCGACACTATTGCCGCACCCGCCAAAGGAGAGCAAGGTGCCGGAGCCCGATGTGGACAAGAAGGATAGGGACAAAGGGGATAAAGGCGGGGCGGCTCCGAATAGTAAGGCCAGTACGGTGGAGATGGCGATTGAGTATATCAAGCAGTTGCAGAAGGAGGTGGCGGAGGCGAATAGGAGGGCCGAGGAGGCCGAGAAGAAGTTGAGCGAGGCGATGAGGGCGGAGGGGGAGAAAACGTAGGATGGAATTTGGGAGGTGAGCTATGAGAGATGTCGTTGTTGATGTGGTATGAAAGACATGTACATTGCGGAGCGAATTGGGCAAGCGGTAGGATTTTGATACTAAGGTAGGTGAAGTATGGATGGATGGCATTCACAGGGTTCAGCGAGCGGACGGCTGGCTTGTTGAGTTTGAAAGTCCGGTCGATATAAAGATGGTCGTGGTGGGGTGGTGCATACATCACAGAACGCATATCGATACCTGAGCAGGTGGCGGCGTGTAGACATTGTAACTCCTATATACCGACGCTTGCAAATCGATAGGCGAGCTATATACGTCGAATATAATCGGGACTTGAGTCCTTGGCTGCATCCTACCCGCCCGAAACTGGACGTCTGTGTTGTTCTCGTTGAATCATCAGATCCTACTTATCAGATGCTCATCCTTCAACATTTCAAGCTCATCGCATCCCATGAAATGCGAAACAGCCGATCGGACATCGGTGCCCGAACCACCGAGATACAACGACAATGGGGGCGACTTTTGGCCAATCACCACCTCTCAGCGGTCGTCAAACGCCCAGTTGAGCAGTAGCCGCGCAGCCCATGCACAACTGACGCGTGGCGGGTGTCATTCAGTGACGTGCATTGTCTTCGATTCAGTCGCATTTCAACGAGAACCCGCGGATTCTATTCTTTCCATGCATTTCTTTTTGGGTTTTATGGCTCTGTCGGCGACACATGAGAGAGCGCTGGGGTTGCGGTGCGGAGATTTGGTGGTGGGGGAAGAGCGTCGTCATCGGTGCGGTGGCGATGGTCCGGACCCGAGGAGGTGAAGCCACAGCCGTGCATGGGAGATGATACGGCAGGGACGCGCACCACCTGCCACGGTGGTTATCGCTGCTGGCGTATTTAGCATGGCAGCCCTCCTCGGCTGTCTTTCTCTCTGCTTCTCGTAATTCAAGTTGTAACTTGAGAATCATCACTTCACATCAATCACATCCATCACATCGAGTAGAGACAAAACGTCACAATGTCTTGGAACAACAATGGCCCTCCTGGCGGCCCTCCCTTCTTTGGGCCACATGGACCTCCCCCGCCGGATAGCCCGTTTTGGGATTTTGTCAACTCCGAATCGGCAGGTTTCGGTGTAGACCATACAGGCGCCACACCCGAGAACGGCTTCAGCGCCTGGTCTGGCCCGCGCGGCTTCGGCGCTGGATGGGGTCGTCGCGGCCGCGGCGGCCCGCCGTTTGGTCCATTCGGTCCGTTTGGACGAGGTCGCAGACATAGCCACCATGGACGCGGAAACCGTCCCACCGATGAAGATGAGGTCCTCTTCGACGTCACTCAGCACGCGGCAGCCGCTGAGGCCGAAATGGAGCAGGGCACCAACAACCGAGACCCCGAGAAGGTGGATACCCCCGACACGATGCGCGATGTCGACGCCGAGCACCCTGATCCGCCGGAGGAGGTACCCCACCCTTCACCTCCCAGTGGCCGACGTCACGGCTGCCCTGGCCGTGGGCGCCGCGGTGGTTTCTGGAGTCGTGGTGGCAGGCGCGGACCACCGTTTGGAGGTCCTCCGTTTGGGGGTCCTCCCCCGTGGGCCGCTGGCGGTCCGCCTTTCGCTGGGCCCCCATGGGGAGGAGGCCCCCCACCTTGGGTCACTGGCAACTGGGACTTTGCTGCTCCATTCGTGGAGGCACTTGGGAACTCCCCCTTTGCGCAGCGCATGAAGGAGTACTTCGAGCGACTTCGCCGCCAGTCTGATAGGGGCGCCAACAACGCCGATGGGAACGAAGAGGGCGTCACCGAAGTGGAAGGAAGCTTTACGCCGCCGATCGATGTTTTTGACACCGCGAACAACTGGACGGTTCATGTGGCGCTTCCCGGTGCGAAGAAAGAGGATATCGGTGTCCACTGGGATGCGGATAGAAAGTTGTTGACGGTTAGTGGAGTCGTCCATCGCCCCGGCGACGAAACCTTCGTCAACAGTATGGTTTCGAGCGAGCGCAGGGTCGGAGTGTTCGAGCGGAAGATTCAGCTGCCACCAGCTGAGGTGGAGAACGAGAAGAATGACGAGGTGGATGGGGATCATATCACGGCGAAGATGGAGAATGGTATTCTGCTTGTGGTGGTGCCAAAGGCCGAGAAAGAATGGACCGAGATTAAGAAGGTTGACATTCTGTAAAGGGGAGACTTGTACTTAACTTGCAACCCACAGCGAGGGTGGATTAATCAGATGCATTCCGTTTCAATGTGTCGGCATCGCTGACTCTTCATGAGTGCCTTCAATTTTGTTAGTCATTGGTCAGTTTAGAGAAAGAAAGCAGCCTGAAGCAGAATTTCAAGCATAAAAGGAGAAAAATACAAAACAACCGAATAGGAGACATTTGATTTCCGTGAGTTTCTTTGAACCAAGCAGTATCACAACTTGACCACGTGAATATTTCTCAAACAACGTTGAATGTGACCTCACAGGAACAAGACGAGGAAATCGCCACAGCAGTTGTGGCGCGTGCCTTCATGTGGCTTGGCAGGAGGGATTTAGGTGCGGGTCAGAGGTTGCCACCACAACCGGCCCGCTTTCGTCATAAGATTTTGGCTGGAACTCTTGCCCACGCGCAATATCAACATTTGCGAAACTCCCAGCTGTGCAACGCCATTCATCTCTTTTACCTTGTCGCATCGCCTCCCAAGGCTGTGTCCTGGTCGAAGGCGTATAGTTGGGCTGCAGGTGTCCAATCCAGCGCATCAACGACGTGCGTGCGCCTGATTCCCTGGGCTTTCTTGGGAATAACAAGCCGACCGATAAGCTTCGCAATCGTCGGGACAGCTTGTCAACCAACTTCGTCATCTCAGGGGACAGTAGCGACCGCCTCTTTTTCCCTTCTTCAACTCACCAGCATCGTCGGTCGCATCCCCCCCCCCCCCCCCCCCAGCATCACAATGTCCGACACCGAGAGCGTTGACTACTTGCTGGACGGCTTCGACCCCAAGTCGCTGACGGTACCGCGTTTGCGCTCCATTCTGGTCACTCACAACGTCCAATATCCAGCAACAGCAAAAAAACAGGATCTAATTGATTTGTTCATCGACCATGTCGTTCCACAGTCCAAGAAGATTCTTGCTGCTCGCGCGCGCGCCAAGAGGTCCAGCATGGGTATCACCAATGCCGACTCTCAGAGCACGACGAGCACCGACTTCGACGAGGATATAATGCGACCTCCTCCATCAGCTCCTCGTGCTCGGTCGCCAAGGAAGAGTACCAGGGTGAAAAGCGAGTCAGTCGACCCAGAACCGGCGCCGCTCCGCGAGAGCCCCCGCAAACGGCAGTCACGATCCGCCAGCACTCAACTCGCACCTACCTCGGACACAGAGACCGCCGATACCCTGCGGTCTGGAAGGCGAAGTCAGCGATCAACGCCAGCGCCAAAGCTCGAGCCGCCTGAGGAGGAGTCGTTCTTCAAGCGCACACCGGAGACCGAAGGAGTCTTCAGCACCGACAACCCTTTCCAGAGCGGGGGTAGCTCGCCACCCGCCCCGATCAAGACGCCCAGCAATCGTAGGAAAACAACCGGTATGGAGTCGGGCAAACTGAATCGAACGCCATCGGCTGGGAGGAGAAGGACTGACGGGCCAACCTACGAGGGCCACGATCAGTTCGAAACCGTCTCCAAATCCTTCGAGATGCCCATCAGCCGCATCTCAGGCCGCAAGACGCCCGAGCTCCCATTGAAGTATATCGAACCAGGCGAGGAATTCACGCCAGAAGAGCAGCTAGCTCTCGACCAAGAAGAACAAGCCAACCCACAACTGGCGCTCGCTCGCAGAAAGCCCTCCCCGACCCAGCGTGGTTCGGCCCTATCCACACCAATTTGGGTGCTAGCAACGACTTTGCTCGTCGCATATGCGGCTTGGTACAGGCAGGAGAAGGTGGCAGTCGGATACTGTGGACTTGGCCGTGATCCCGGTCAGCTCATCCCCGCCAGTTTCCAGCTCCCGGGCTGGGCGGCCGAGCTGGCCTCAAAGGTGGGGCTCGAGGGCGCCGATGTCAAAGTTCCTGAGTGGGCAATTCCCTTCGTTGAGCCGGAGTGCGAGCCTTGCCCACCGCATGCCTATTGTTACGAGGATTTCACGGTTCGTTGTGAACCTGATTTCATTCTCAAGCCTCACCCCCTCTCCCTCGGCGGCCTTGTCCCCCTTCCTCCAACCTGCGAGCCTGATGGCGAGAAGGTCCGCCGAGTCCAGGCTGTTGCCGATAAGGCAGTTGAGGAACTGCGAGACCGCAGGGCCAAGTTTGAATGTGGCGAGCCCGCTGAACCGGAAGGAGCGCCGGTGGACAGCCCCTCGCTCGAAGAGGAAGAGCTCAAGGAGGTTATCAGTCAGAAGCGGGCCAAGCGGATGAACGCTGAGGAGTTTGATGACCTCTGGGTTGCGGCCATAGGAGAAGTCAAGGCCAGAGAAGAAGTGCATGTTGAGGAAGTCGAGTCTCCAGTTGACGAGTGAGTATTCCCATTATCCTATCAGTCTGCGGGATGCACGAGTTGGACCTTTTGGTTTATTTCATTATTCCAATTCCCACATGTAGGCGATTTCGCATACCAGTATCTGACCTTTGACTAACCAGACCCATCGCCGAACCCATAGAACCGGAGGTGCCACTGGTTTTCCTACCACCAGACTATCATCCACCTCTCTCGCTCGCGTTTCGTACACCTGCGCGATCCAACGCTCCCTCAAACTCGGACTGGCTCGACATCGACTCAGCATTGGTGGACTAGTAGCCTTCCTGCTCTCTGTTTTATACGGGAAACGCCGCTTTCAGTCCAATCGCGCCCTGGCTGCCAAGGTTCCTGCTCTCGTCGACCAAGTCCTTGACCGTCTTGCCAACCAAAAGGAGCTTGCATTCGAAGATGGTGACGACGATGCGTTCCTTTTCCTTCCCAATCTGCGAGACGATGTACTGCGATCGATGCATAGCCTCGCCGACCGAGACCGCCTCTGGCAGCGGGTGCGCGCAGTTGTCGAACAGAACAGCAACGTTCGCACCGGGCAGCGGGAGAGCCACAATGGCGAGGTTGGGAGAGCCTGGGAGTGGATTGGCCCTAGTCGGGCTGCCATCACTGAAGGGGGGAGTACGCGCCGAAGGAAGAGCGCCCGTGTTTCCTTTGGTCCAGATGTCAAAGGCGAGCCGGAGAACGTGAAGCCATCTAGCGAGATGGTGGAGCGGGTAGCCGGACACCGCAAATGGGAGGAGAGCCGCCCGATTTACTAGACTTCTTCCACCGCTGCTGTACTTGATTTCACATGTATTTTATGTATGTCTTGACTGGCGTTGGGGGTTAGCGGATGGAAGTGGCCGGGGGAGGCACTATCGTCGTTCTCTTCAAGAAAGATTCTTCTTCGTTCTGATCGCCGGTTTCGATGGATGGCGTCCCAGTGGTGAGATCACTCGAGCAAAATCGGCATCATATACGTATCCCGAATCCGAAGCTTTCCTTGTCACGCTGTCTCTTTTGATTTGACGATTGCTTCAGCATCAGACCCCCTGAGTTTGGACAAGACCCGTATTTCCAACAAGAAATCGGACATGGGAGGGTGATTGGAGCGGATAGGGGCGCTTCACATAAGATATTTGGGTCACACACGTTCATCTGCGACGATAGCACTATATAGTCAATAAATACATCACTGGGAAAGCAAACTTGCCCGATGGAGTATGAGCAACGTGTTACAGTAACTGTCACGGGGTGGAGTAGGTTTATGCCGTGTTTACAAATCATTTACAGCCCTTTTACAACTGTTTTCAAACCCTTTTCAACAGGTCTTTGAGTGGTTGATAATCGGGGTTGTTTCTAGCTCGTCAGCAGTCCTCGCCAAGCTTTGATAGGGGTTACGACGTCGTTATGATGGGCCTTGGACGGTTTTGCTTGGAGGAGGCGAAAGCGTTTCGACCGTGTACTTCTCTGCGCTACAAGTACCGCTCCTAAGTGTCGGTAAATATTTTGTAAGTAGATTGTGAACCTACTATAAACCTATTGTAAACTTATTGTTACGAATCAGATCCGGTAACAGTGGAGTCTGTACTTTTCTAGATATAAATCGGCTCAAAACCCGAAAGCGAGGTGTGTACCCGGCGTCGAAACGTGTGACACACAAACCAGTTCCTTCATCCCAAAAAGGGCTCTGATTCCCTGGTAGAACAACCTAAGTTGGCATCCCATCGAAGTACTACTTGCACCGTGGCTTCCATTCACGTTTTGGCCAAATCTAGACGCTGCTGGTTGCTATGCTAACCCCCCCATTCCGGAGAAACTTTCAAGATTTTGGCAAGCACACCTGCTCATGGCCCCAATTCAGATATATTAACACGCAGCGTATGCTCCTTTGCGCCTCAAATGCCCCTAACTGCTCCTGGTATTGTGAATATCCAAAACCAAAATATCCGTAGCCCCAACTTGCGTCAGGTCATCCATGACTGTTGCAATCCGCTTCTTCTCCACCATCGCGCTCACAGCCACCCACCCCTCCTCGTCCAGTGAGGTGACGGTGGGGGCGCGCTTCCCGGGCGTGATATTGGTCGCATCGGCGAGTTTCGCGCGCGGGACATTGTACTGGCAGAGGACGTACTTCTGGGCGGTGATGACACCGCCGATGCGAGCGGCGATCAGATCGACCATGGCCGGGTTGGAGGGAGCTTTGGACTTGATGAGAATGGCGGAGGAGTCGACCACGGTGTCGATGGCTTTAAGACCGGCGGCTTTCATGGTTTCGCCGGATTCTAGAGATTTTGTGGTCAGTTGCCAGACTCCTTGGGCCGAGCAAAAAGAGCTACCCACCAACGAGATCCACGATGCCGTCCGCAACGCCCAGCGCGCAGGCTGCCTCAACGCTACCGCTCAACTCGATGATCTTCGTACGGAGCTTCCTACCGGCGTAGGCCGCCGAATCCCCGTTTGTGATGCCCTCCTTTTCCAGCTCCAAGCGCGCAAAGTACTCCTTCGCCAAGTGGACGAAGCTGGTACCAATGTTCTTCCCAATCAAGTCTTTGCTCTCTACATAATCGCCCTTTGCCGGCACCTGGACCTGCAGACGGCATCCGCCGAAGCCCAGCTCCATGACAGTCTCGCACCCCTGAGGCTTAGCGTTCGCGTCGGGGCTCCATTCGTTGCTGAGGCGCCGGGCGCGACTTATCTCCCGGACGCCGGCATCATGCTCCTGTACCTGATCAAGACCGGTGATTCCGAGATCTACGCGACCCTCACCGACGAAGGTGGGGATATCTGCGGCAGGGAGAAAGACGAGGGCAATTGGCAGGTTCTTGACAAGAGCGATATCCAGCCGGTTCTCGCGCTTAAACTGGATGTCGGCGCCCTCGAGGAGATTAAGACTGGCGGAGAGGAGGCGTCCCTCTGTTTTTAAGGGGTTGATTAGCTAGCATACTAGGTACAGCGAGGCCAATGGGTGACTCACTCTTGGGTACGGCGAAGAGCAGACGGCCCTCGAGGCTTTGCAGCGAGATCAGCTCTGGTGCTGCCATCACGGTAAGGGGAGTTGCTTAGGCGCAAAAGCAGGGAGAGGATGGAAGGGGTACGGCAGAGGAGAGGGAAGGGGGATTGGCGAATGGGGGGTACCCACGAATTTACCAGATCCATGGCCGGGGGTGTCACCGAACCAGGGCGGCACGGCGGTTGTGAGAGACGAGGGAGTCTAGGAAGGAAGCCGCGTAGAGCAGTACTGTCGGGTCGGATCAGGCTCCGCTGTGACCGGGCGGATGTCGCGCGTCAGGAGCCGTGCTTTGAACTGCGAAAGGGGTGGCGGCTGCAGCCGTGAGTTAGTGCTTCGCAGATGAGGAATCTGTGCGGTTGCGGGGTGGCAGTTTGGATGCACCCCACGGCGCAATTCCGGGAAAGGGGTCACGGTGGAGGGTCAACTCACACAAAAAGACCTCGTTTCTGCGGAAGCTGTATGGCTGGTTGCAGATCTTGTTGCAGTCGTTTACGGTAGCAGCGCGTTGTAGTGGAATCGGGATCCCGCAGAATTAACCGGCATCTGAATCTTCGGCGGGAGACGTTCAAGTTGAGTTTTTGTGTCCACGTTCCGTGGATCGGAGGTGGTGACTGGTCCGGGTTGCCCCTCGCTCCGGATCGCCTCTGACATCGGAGGGTGGGGGATGGCGGGGCAGTCCCAACCCAGAAGCATTTTTGTTGTCAACAGCCATCATGTCATTCCGCCCCGTCAGCTACAAGTGCCCGCTGCGGGTTCCGCAAACAGACCATTCAGCTGCTGAGCTATATTCGTCGTTCTAGCGCCTTTACCGGGTTCTAGGCCCTCCGGAAGGGCGTTGAATGTTGGACGGTCCCATTCCACCTCTGCCCCGCTTGAGGTAGAGGTTGTCATCCATTGGCTCCTGCCCTCGAGGTTCTCGCACGTTTGCGTTGGTTAGGGCTGAATGGTCAGAGATAAGATAGCGACCTGCTTTTGGTGACAAGACTCGACCGCAGCTGAATGCTGAGGACCCTTCGCGGCCTGCCGGGCTTCCGGACCGGAGAAACCCCAGACGCGTGCCATATTCGCGGCATGAAGGGTTGGCAGTGCCTGTCTTCGTGTTTCGGGGGCTCGCCCAAGCCGAATGGGTAGTATTATGTACTCATCGCTGCTTTACAGGACATTGTACCGAACGTAGCGCCCGTCTGAAGGGATTGACAGGGGATTGGCGATGCAAGACCCCTGTTAATCCGCGCTTGAGGATACGTCACTCACACAGCCCCTTTTTCGCATGCGCTTCCATCCAATCTGCATCTGCTGTTATAAACGCTTGGGCAACTCGAGTTTCGCAAATACCCAGAAAAAGCACATGTTCCGGTGATGCGCCGTGTTTGATGTTTTCGGTCTCGTCGACGTCGGCGTCACCTCGCTCGCTATCGCACTCTTTATCGTCTCGAACCCCGACATTCCTTTACGCCCGGCGACCGTCGCACAGCGCTCCAAACGACGTCGATCTTGTGCGACGGCTACAGTGTCGATCAGGCCAATTGGTCTTTCGCCTGGGTGCGCACCCCATCTCGCTCGCTGCTGCGAGACTACAGCTACTACTGCCAATTTGATGCTGGTAAGCGGAAGAAACATCGGCTCCTGGCGCAATGGAGACTGCCTTACCCCAATCACCCACTTGCCTACTGACGCAGTTGCCTCTAGACCAGCCATATCACGCCCCGCGCGAGCGCCTCCAGCGAGCCGAGAGAACCTCCCATCGAGTGCGACTCCTGGCTGGGTGAGGGCGGCCCAGCTCGCTGGTGCAGCTGGGGATTGGGACAGCGACACCACAGGTAGCAGAGGCGACGGCGACGGCGCGCTGAGAGCCGCAACCATGTCGACATGGACAGGAAAGGCGAGTGTAAAGGGGAGTTCCGAGACGGTGCGCATGGCCCTGTTGACATGCGTTTCGGTGGGCATAACGTTGGTATACCCTGGCACAAGTTCTAATTAGGGGACGCGGTTGCTGATGGATGCCGTCAACAGCTTCACGTGGGGCGTTGAGATGACATGTAAGGCAACCCCTCACGTGCCATATGCTGTTTGAGTATGAACTGACATGCTACCTTATAGACTGCACCCCATACCTCCTGTCGCTTGGCCTGACGAAAGGGCAGACATCCCTCGTATGGGTTGCCGGTCCGTTATCTGGTCTGATAGTACAGCCCATCGTTGGTGTGCTCGCCGACGAGTCGACATCAAAATTCGGCAGGAGAAGACCGATCATTGCTGTCGGCTCTGTTATTGTCGCACTCGGTCTCCTGTCTCTGGGCTTCACCAAGGAGATCGTTGCTTCGTTCGTCGAAGATGAATCGTCGGTCAATACGGCGACCATCGTTGCTGCCGTCTTGTCCCTTTATGCAACAGACTTCGCCATTAACGCAGGTGAGTTACATCAGCCCCCCGCCTGGTACGGGCAACAATCTAACGGAATCCGCAGTCATGTCCTGTTCGAGAAGTCTTGTTGTAGACACCCTGCCGATCACCAAGCAGCAGACTGGCGCTTCGTGGAGTAAGTGTTCCCAGGGCTGCTTCCACAACTCGGCGATATGCTAACCTTGGATAGCGAGTCGGATGGGCTCTCTTGGCCACATCATCGGCTATGCAATGGGCGCAGTTGATCTCATTGGCGTCTTTGGCACGCGCCTGGGAGATAGCCAGTTCAAACAGCTCACTGTAATCGCTGCTCTTGGGATCATGACAAGCTCGGCCATCACCTGCTGGGCCGTCTCGGAGCGAGTGCTCGTCTCGGTTCGTGAAGATCCGGGCCGTGACAAGGGCCAGTTCAAAGTGTTCCGCCAGATCACATCGACGCTTATGACGCTCCCCCCACGCATCAAGGGCATCTGCTACGCCGTATTCTGGGCCTGGATCGCCTGGTTCCCGTTTCTTGTTTACAGCAGCACCTGGGTTGGTGAGATGTATTTCCGCCACGACAGACCGGACGCCGTCGAGGAATCCAACGATGCTCTTGGTGACATGGGCCGCATCGGCAGCACTGCCCTGACTGTCTACTCAACAGTGACTTTCATCAGTGCGTGGATCATGCCCACGCTGATCTCGGCCCCTGAAGATAGCACTTTCACGCACCGACCACCCGCTAGCATTGCCCATTGGATCGAGAAGCTCAACAAGATCAAGCCCGACCTCCTGACGGCCTGGATCATCAGCCATCTCCTCTTCGCCTTCGCCATGTTCCTTACCCCTTTTGCCAGCTCCATCCACAGCGCCACCCTTATTGTCGCCTTTTGCGGCATCCCCTGGAGTCTCGCTCAATGGGCACCTTCCACCTTCCTCGGCGTCGAAGTCAACAAACTCAGCGGTGCATCCGACCCCTCTGTTGATGGCGTCAACAGCGCCGCCTCCTACCGCCGCCTCTCAGTCGGCCGCCTCCCCAGCATCGAAGTGCGCGATACCCTCCGCCTCGACCACGACGCCGAACTCGGCAGCCCCGGTAACAACACAGGCGAGCTCAGCGGCGTCTACTTTGGCATCATGAATATCTTCACTACCCTCCCCCAGTTTATTGCCACCTTCATGAGCACCCTGGTATTTTCCATCCTCGAACCGGGCAAAAGCCCGGAGCTGGCCCACGATGCACATCCTAGCGAGACGAGCAACCCCGATGGCCCAAACGCTATTGCCGTTTGCATGTTCATCGGGGCCATCGCCGCCCTAATGGCTGCTTACCGTACCACCAAGCTGAAATATCTTTGAATGAGGCGTAGCCGATGTTTGCTTGTTTGTTGGGCCGCACCGGCAGCGGCCGCGCTTATACATATCTATCACACGGACATGGGGAAGGGGGGGTGTATATTTGGCTCTGGCTTTTGTTCCAAGCGTGGCGTTGTCCGGCTGGTCGATATGATACAATCAATAATTGTATGCTTTTCCTGTTTTTTTCCTTCTCTTTGCATATATTGTATTTTTTTTGGTATGTTATGCACGTACCCTGTACGATGTGCTCTTGTTTTAGAGGCGGTGTTTAGTGCCATAGAAGGTCTTTTTGCTACTTTGCATATTCTTTTCGATTAATGTCATCCGTACAGTGCCGCGTGGCGGGCGTGACCGTTGGTAAGGCAAGCACAATCTCCGAGTAAAAGCCAATTATGTGGAGTTATACGGTACAATATGACACCCCAAGACTAAACCTTGCTGGGCTGCCATCACGTTTTACCAGGCGAGAGGGTGGCGCCTTCTTTATTATATTTACCGTTGCACATGACGTCTGTCGCGGGCGCTCCCGTTGATCTCGGCTGTTGGTTCTTTCGTCATCGTCGCAGCACGTCAATTGCAGTTGAAGTCGGTCCATGCTTTCGCACTCAACATTGCTCAGGCGCGACCCGCCCCCTGCCAAGCGCAACATTACCACCACAAAAGATGAATTCGAGCTCTGTATTAGTAGGTACCTTCCCGTTCTGCAGCTGCTATGTACAGTTTGCTTTCTCTGAAACAATTCTCGTCTATGTCACCCGCCGCAAGAAAGACAATAATAGGCTCTGAGAATCTGCAGCCCACTCTCATTCCTCTGTGTCTCGTCCTCCCTGAAACCGCGCTTGGCGTCATCAAAGAGAATGCGGGAGAGAGAACGTCAAGAAGAAATGATTCAGTCATCAGCTGTGTTGTGGTGTTGCTTCCCAGTCCCAACCACCTCCTCTCCCCTCCGCGCGACGCAGAGAACCTCGGGGACCTCAAGTCAACTGCGCGATGAAGCCAAAATAAACGGCGCCTCCCATTTCTGTTTTCGCCCTATCGTGATGCTATGCAAAGTCGATGCCGCCCTGTAGGTATCCAAACCACAAACCGTGAAGAAAAATGTTGCGTTGCGTTGTCGCCGCCGCCTGCTTTTTATGGCGGTTTATTAAGACCTAGAAAATCCCTTTGTGCTTTCGGATCCTGATACCCACAGAAGATTACTATCCATTATCCGTCCTCCGCGCTGGGTATCCTCCATCAAGTCCGACAGACGTTGGTCCGTCAGCTTGAGCCTAGACTCCTGTCAGGCCCTCCTCTTCACATCACTATACATTCCTTGTCGTCCTTCTCTGCAGCCTTCTTGATCTTGGCATTCCTCGACGGCGCGACTTCCATTGGCTTGCCTCCGCTGATAGCTGCCCGGATGGCCGCTAAGCGTTGTTTTGCTCGCTCGTCGCCAGCATCTGCAGCCTTGACGTACCAGACATTGGCCTCGAGGATGTCCCGGCGGCAACCTATGCCCATCTCTGTGAAATAGCCAACAGCATACTGTGCCTTAACATAGCCTAGTGACTAAGTTAGTATGCATGCTCCTTCAGTAAATTTGGTTGCTAGGGGCGCCAAGAGCCACCTAGTCATCCGAACGGCAGCTAGCTTACCGAGTTCAGCTGATCTTCGAGCCCACTCATAGGCTTCCTCCTCGTCCTTTTCCAGGATGGGCTCAGCGCCGACCATATACCACGCACAAAGACCCATCATAGCGGCTGAGTGGCCCCTCTCTGCAGCCCCAGTGTAAAAATGCACGCTCAGCGCAGGATCTCGGGGGCAGTTCAGCCGCCCATGCTCGTATGCATCACCCATCCTGAAGTTGGCCTCAGGGTGACCGAGGTCGGCGGCCTGCGTGAAAAGCTCTGCGGCGTAGCTCTCATCCAGGAAAATGTCGTCCCCATACCCGGTCTCGTATAGGCAGCCAAGATGGTAAGGTGCTGCATTGTAGATGGCGTCAGCAGACTCCGCTGCCAGCTTCAGCCACTTGATGCCTTCCCTATACCGCTTCTCGCCGAGATCGCCGGATAAACATGCTTTCCCTAACCTCGTCATCGCGCCCGGATGCCGTTTGGAAGCTGCTGTGCGCAAAAACTGCACTGCCTTAGCGGGGTCTTTACGGCAACCCCAGCCGAACTCGTAGCACAGCGCCGTGCGGTATGCAGACTCTGCGTGCCCGTGCTTTGCCGCGAGGACGAACAGCGGGAATGCCGAGTTGTAATCCTCTTTTCCTTTGCTGAACAAGCCGGAAGCGTAGCCATCGGCGAGGTAATACTGTGCGAAGGGATAGCCATTGTTCGACAACTTTTGCAGAATAGCGCGGGCCTCTCGCACCAGATCATGCGCAGAAGATCCAACTGCAGCTGCACCATCCAAATCAGGCTTGGGACTTTTGGTCCTCCTGGGCTCCTCGTGGACGAGACCTTGCTCTTGTGCGGTGGCAATTAAGAAGACGGCGAAAGAGTACTGGATAGAGAAGTCGTTTGTCTTCTTCACGTTTTGCCTGTACATCTCCAGCGTCTTCTGAGCGCTGAGAAGAGAGGCATTGTTGCCGACAGCAGACCGCAGCTGCGAGTTATCGAATGTGATTGGGGCCGGAGCTGGCTGAGGGTAGGGAACGTTCAAGAGGTCCGCGAACGTCGACGAGGGTCTTGTTTCTGGAGATCTCCTTGAATGCGCCGAGGGTGCACGAATTGACGAACCACCGTACGGATTCGGGGACCGTCCTCGGGGACCAAAGTCAGAGTAAATCGAGTAAGAAGACTGCGGACGAGGCAAGGAAGTTCGCCTGCCAAAATGTGAACTGGGCGTCAGATGGCGGTTGATACTCCCTGCGCTTTCCGCCAAGTTTGGATTCGACTGTGTTCTTGGGTCCTGCTCCAGAGTCGCACTCGCAGGGCCGGTGAAAAATGCGGAGTGGTGGTACTGCAGCTGCGGTACCGACTCCGACCGAATTGGACCACCCTCAATGATGGAGCTGTCAGGCGAAGCATCTACCGAATTGCCCTGGCAATCTGACGTCTCGTTGATGCCCGAAACAGAGCTTGCGCTCGTTGTGGCAGACGACTCTGTCGAAGCGGGTTGCTGAGAGGTGCTTGCGGTGGTGTCGGATTCCCTACTATGTCGGTGGGCATCGTTCCGTCTTGAAATGTCGCTCAAGCTCATGTCGTCGGGCTCGGGACTAGCGAGACCGCCCATGTGATATCGCTGCTTAAACTGGTGAACCGCCGGGAGGGGAAGCGGTTTTTCTGATTCTGGCTGCCCATAACGCAGATGTTGCTGCGGCCCCTGCCGACTCCGGTCATCGCCTTGCTCGTGGACGGGCGTGTGCGGAGGAGGCGTCGGTGCCTCTGGCGACCTGGGCAGCGCGCGGTCGAGGACGTTGGGAGCCCTGGGGGCGGCGTCGTAAGATCGAAGCGTTTCAATGTTCGCGTTGGACGGCTGTGCCCAGTCGTCGGGCTGGAAATTGACCCTTACGGGTGACACTGGCGACTGCCGTAATATGGGCGATTGGGCCAAGGGAACACCGGGCAGCGGCTTTATGTTTTCATTCCACTCGAATCGTTCGACGGGTGCGATGTTGGGCAGAGGGAGAGGTTTTCGGCGGTGAGGACTGCTCGCTGTCGAGGGAGGGGACGCCGGCGGTGAGGTGGTGAGGGCTGCCATTGCAGGCGACGCGCGAGGGGAAAGGGGGAACCTGTTTTTGAGGCTTCACCCGTTTCCTGGCGGCGGCGGCGGCGGCGGCCTGGTCGGTGAGTGGAGTGGAGAGGGGGGCTCGTGGTTACGAGGGCGGTGGAGGTTATCGTGGCTGTTTTTCTTGCACACGCATCTGCGGAGACACCAGACGCCCTGTGGTTCTACCGTTGCGTGGTTCCTTAGAAGGTTTAAGCTTAAGCGGCGGCGGCGAAACAGCCAAAGTCGCAAGGGCGAAACGGCACAAACAGACCCGACAGCGGCGAGCGGCAGGTGGCGGGCTGTAGCGTAGGTGAGGAATGGGGAGCGGGGGTTGGGTTGGGTAGGTAACGACAGAGGCAGCAGCGATGCAAAACCAAGTGCAACTCGCTGCAAAAGTGAAGGTCGGAAAAGCTCAACAATCAGAATAATCGTGAGGGGGAGGTGGGTTGGATGATAATGGGATGGTGGGAGGGAAGATCTCTGAGTGTCAGGGACTGCGAATTAGCGGGCGATGCCCAGCGACGGGTGGGTGGCTTTGGCAGGGTCGCGCGAGGTCGTTTGGTTGCTCCAGTCATGCCAACATGAGCCAGGGCACTTCTGCAGCACACCCACCCAACTGTAAAACGCGAGGTTGGCAGCCCTGGGACCACTCGGCAACGAATCGTGCATCTCCTGCGCACTAGAGGGCACCTATTGCCTGGGCATTGCGTCCTGCCGCTCCCGCTCAGCCCTTTTCCGTCCAACAAAGCGAGGATATTTTGCATGCGGGAAGGCTCAAAATCCTATCACAAACCGGAGGATTACAGCGTAGCGTTTCCATGTGCCACATCTTGTCGTCCGCGTGGCGCTGAGTGGATAGCCTGCTGGACGTGCCTGCTCCGTGGGTCTGACGGCAGAGCCGACGGGCATTCATGACCAGGCCAGGCACAGACACGAAGGGCATCGAACCTGGAAGTTGTAGCCTGAGGTGCCTCCTCCGTACGTCGAGCAGCAAATCCCACGAAATTCAGGATTCTGACACATCCTGCCCTGCTTGGACCGGGCTGATGATTGAGCAAAATAACAGTCAAGTTGTTATTGAGCTGGTTGACGCCATTCTCAGTTTGAGACCCCGCGGCAGTTTCGGGACCCTGAACCACATCTTGTCGACCTCGCCCGCCATGGGCCGATGGACGTTGCAGCTCCAGCTGGCGTAAGAAACAGAGCGGAACACAGGCACCGGCACGGCCAAGCAATTGAAGGCCTGCACTAGAGGCTAGCCCTCGCATGACCTGTGGCTTGCATTGCACGTCTCTCCGATCGTTGCTGGACCCTGGGATGCGCCCGATCCACAGTTATTCCGAAGTGTGTAATTGCAGCATCGTATCCTGGCCACCTCGTATACCTTGACGCACACCTTCCCACATGGGGGCCTTTTGCCGCGCCCACGAAAAAAATCACACCTTCAAAACAGGTGCTGCGAAACACGTCTGTCCAACACAGCGACCGCGCCGCGCGACACCCCCCACTACCTGCCTACAAATACCCACCTCACACTGCTCCGCTCTCGGGTTTAATTACTGCTGTGCCAGGAGCGTGATCCTTCCCGAGCCCAAGGTATCAGTCCAACAGGTTGAGCCTCCTCATAGTGCTGCGACGTCTTCAAGAGCGAGCAAGCTTCCCCAGGATTGGATGGTGGTGATGCACGCTGGGGGCACAGCGCAGCGAGACATGGCGCAACCGCCTGGGAAGGGAACGTCAGCCAGTGTTCCGGAACGCGGACCACCAACCAGCGATCCAGCAGCCACACACGCCATGCCCGATCCAGGCCGCGGCCAAGCTGTGGGGAGCGGCCTGGCGAGATGAACTGTCGTAGGCCCTGCCTTTTCCAACCAGACAAAGGGGTCCTCATGATGAAAAAGGGGCAACCGGCAATACCAGGGCCGCGAAAGAAACGAGCAAGAATAGCGACACCGGCCTCCAGTGACCTCATCGTCAGCGCTCCCGCACCGCGCTTGGGGTTTCCGGCTGGATGGAGCAGATACCCGTCCATCTGCCGGACGCCGTCTGCTGCGCCGATTGTGTAGCGAGCCGCATTGCTATCTATATGAAGACTAATGCTGTCCCACGCTCTTGTCGGCGCACACTGCGGTCCTACGACAGAACATGCGTGACCTCGCTGGCGGGGCCCGCAAAGATGCGCAAGCTTGGGTTATCACGAGACACTGGCGCCCAACAGGGGATGCTTCCTGGCGGCGGGTATGAGGTTTGGCATCGATCAACAGGGGCGCGGGTGGTCGCAGCGAGGCAGAGACGGCGCCTTGGCAAATTCCCAGCTGCAAGCAGTGAGAATGGGGAAAGAGAAACACGGGATGCTTAGCATCATTGGTCCACTGCTCGCAGAAAAGGACGAAAGCGGTGGTGCAGGTCAGCCAGTAGTGCGGTGAACGCGAACATTCCGGATGGGGAATGTCAAGATTGCTTCTCCTTGGCGTCGTCCTTGACGGTTGTCTCCACGGCTTCTGTCTGGACACAGCCGCCCGAGTACCGAGTACGAGAACTTGCAGGTCAGGGCTCGTCAGCGCTGCAAGAGGGTGTAGTATTCATATCTGACGCGTTTTCCGTACTCGCATCCAGAGGCCCTCGGCAGTGAAACACGATCCCGGGATAGTCGGGAGGTCTGCTGCGACCAGGAAACATGCAAGTGCACATCGTGTCGTCGTAGATCATCGCGAGAGCATCATCTGAACAACCAGGAAACAGTGGGTCGATGAGGCACCACGAAGGCCTCCTGAATCCTTCCTCGCTGTCAATAGCCTTTGAGAACTAGGAGATCCGAGGGCGGCTGTTGGGTGACTTCGTCCTATGTTGCCAAATGGGTCGCAACGTTCCATTGCTAATCGCCGCGATCCACATGCATCGTCGACGGGAAACACGGCAAATATTCTGGAGCCGCGGTTGTCCGTCTGTCAATCATTCAGTGCCTCTTGCGGAGAAAAGCTCCGTGAGACATGTCTCCATCTCCATCCCGGGAGGACAAGAGTCGAGGAGGTGGAGATGTAACCAAAATCCACAGGCTCCTCTCTGAAACTTGACGTATGCGCGCTGGCGTGCGTTCGCGAAACTATTGCCGGGACGAAAAGTGGTTTTGCTTGAAAGGGGCAAGCTGCTGCCTTTTGGCAGGCCCGTCTCAGTGGAGACTACAGCGTCGAACGTGGAGGCCCCATAGGAGGCCCCGTGGAGGAGGCTCGAGCCTCGAAGGGAGCGTGAGGATTCATTCCGTACCTTTGGGTTTATTGTCTGTACTCCGTACCACCGCGGGTGTCCTCTCTTGGTCCTCTACCTCTGGCGTCGCACACCTCGACCCGCCTTGGCCTCGAGACCGGAAAAACTGAGTGTCTCATGGAAGAATTGGGCCGAAGCTGCGTTTCGTTGCCCATCCGTGGGAAAAAGACCAACTGATGTGTCAGGTTCTGGGTTGAATGCGGAAGAAGTTGCTTTTACCCCGCGATTCTCTAACGAGCTTCCGCAGCTCCACGACCGGCGGGAGTGTCCAGAGTATTCTAGGTCTTGGCGATCGATACTTATGTTCTCGGAGAGGGTAGAGAAGTAGGGGGGGCGGAATACCTGGCGACAAAATTACACGTGTAGTCAATGATCGATAGTTCAACGAGGGAACCAGGTCAGGAGATAATCGGCTGTTGTTGGCTGTGCGCACGATGCGGTTGAATTTTGTGCGCCACTTGGCGAGATGACAAGCCTTGATCAAGCGGCCTTGCGTCATCAGAATACCAAATTCGGGTCTGTGGCTTGAGGGCCGTGAGCTCCTTGCTTGGCTTGGGCCCCGCTAACAACGCGTCCGCTTCTTGCACTTCCGGTGTGACAGACACAGCCAACATTCCGGGTCGCGCTAGAACTTGGGCATTCCCCCTACATCCTGAATATCCCGAGAAGTGGAGGGTAGGAAGGGGATTTGCGCAGGATTGGAATATGGCCTGCAACTCTCAGGGGCTCCAGCACTTCGAAAGGATTGATGACAAGTTTTTTTACCGCTTCCAAGACTTTGTCGCCTATCCTCGACCAAAATAGAACGCCGTTGCAACTTCACGTGGTGGGGCTCTCTCGATAGGGATTAGAAGCCTTCGCTGAAAATGTGGCATTGCTTTCCTGCGTCGCAAGTGCTGACCCATTGTTGATATCCCGGCGTTTGGGAATGGTAAACGATGAATGGGCTTCAGTCACAGAATGCAACGCTGTCGTCGACAGCTGAGCTCTTGAAGCAGCGCTTTCTTTTTATCCCGGATTCCATGTTGAGGGATCACACCTCGCTGTCGCCAACCCTAACCCGACTTAGACAATGTCCTGCCCCTGAACGTAATGTCCCGGACAGGCATTGCCAAGAAGGCGAGGCCGGTCATCGCGGCGCCTCACAGTCCAATGGCAGATGATGCGCACGGTGTGAGAATCTCATCAGAACTGCCTGGTTTTCCTCCTGGTTTTGATTCCACATCTGTCTTATTGTCATCTCTCACCCATTCCGCATGTTGGAGGTCGTCGTTCTGTTGTTTCTCATCTTTCGTTCGCGCATGGTGGTTTGTTTTCCACCGACCTCTCGCTGTCGTCCATCGCTTTTACACGTGTTCACGACCAATACCAAAGGCCAGCCTGGGTCCGAGACCTCGAAGTGTCTGTTTCTCGGGGTTAATTTCGAACCGCGTCTGTGAACCGATCGCTCGAAACACTTCGTGCGGGTTTCGTTTGGGTCGGAGCGGGAAGCGAGAGTGTCCCGCAGCATCGCGGCGGCGCTGCTCTGGTTGCCCTTGAAACCGCCTGCTAAATCCCCTCAGCTCCTGGGCGTCGGGATCTGCGCCGCTTCGACACGGAAGTGTTGTTGTCGCAGCTCGACGGCTGTTCCGCCGCCACCTCAGAGACGACGTGGTGACCGAACCACCAGCCGCAATCCCGCTGTTGTTGCTGCGGCTTCCAACTCCCTTGATTGCGGCGAGTTGAACACGAGCCACCACATTGGCTAGCGCGGAGAAGGGATTGCCGTGGTTCCTTGGTTGGCCCTTGCCCAGCGGGCAATTTCATTGGCGGGTTACCCTCCAGCGCCCACCTCGTCTCCTGAGGAACACCCCCCACTTGTAGGAGACTCCAAATTCCGTCTGTCACGACCTGGCCCTGCTGGTCTGCCATAACAAACCTGTAGGTTGCAATTCATGCTGTTCTCAACGGCAATGCGATTGCTCCCGCAGTCAAGCACACTGTGATCGGACTGGATCTTCGTTTTTTGCGAG
This sequence comes from Podospora aff. communis PSN243, assembly GCA_033296975.1. NCBI lineage: Eukaryota > Fungi > Ascomycota > Sordariomycetes > Sordariales > Podosporaceae > Podospora > Podospora aff. communis PSN243. The sequence continues at coordinate 683,819 of MU865922.1, forward strand.
TCCGAGTCTCCCATTAGACTATTTTCTTCCTTTTTGTCCGCCGTCATCCCAAACCCAATTCCCACGGCAACGAGCGTGATCTGGGGTAATCCCCCCTGCCGACGGGTGAAGCTTCCACCGCGCAGAAACTTTGCGCAGAATATGGTTTTGCTAACGCGCGACGTGCATGCAGGGTCATGTCTCTCCCACAGAGACCCGGCGCAAGCCCTTCGTACGAGGAGCGGAATAGCTACCGACACACGCCATCGCGCCGACCGCGACCGAATGATCTCGAGGCTGGCGGGTACTCGCCCGTTACAGGGCAGTCGATTCATCAACGTGGGCCATCCACTGCTTCCTTCGCCGAAACCATAGCGCCTCCTAATTCGCACACAGAGAGCGCGCCGCTATCGCCCCCCGTGGACCATGGACAGTCTGAGCCTGCTTTCCAGCGGAAGAGAAGCCTTATCAGGCCGGAGCGGAACAGGATCGGAAAGGACCACCCGAATTATCACTACAGAAAACATGCCGCCAATATGAACACGATGCCTTCGTCAACGGGTAACGATCCTCTTCTCGAGGAGCTGGACGGCACGACAGACCTGTCGGCCTCTGGCTCGAGGGGAGACGGTGTGACTTTGGACACCACCCCGCCGAGGAGAAAACCGTCGGCGAGGACACGCCCCTCTGACGCTGAGAAAGAAGGCCGTTCGAGGCGGAGATCATCGGGGCAGCCGAGACATGGAAAAATCACGAAAGACTCGAAGCGCCACTCAAAGCAGCAAAAACAGGTGGAAGAGCACCTTCGGCCGCCGAGCTTGTGGAACATCTACTGCTCCGTCATCACATTTTGGTGCCCAGCTTTCATGCTTAAATGTTTCGGGATGCCGACCAAGGCTCAGCAGCGAGCCTGGAGGGAGAAAATGGGCTTGATCAGTCTAATCTTGTTCATCATGGGCGTTGTTGGTTTTCTGACATTTGGTTTCACTCAGGTGGTCTGCGGCAGGCCTCCGCTGCGTCTGCGCGTCAACGAGGTCACTGGCGGATACATGATTTTCCACGGATCAGCGTACGATCTCTCCGAGTCTCGCCACGTTGCTGCAGAGGGCATTCCCAGGATTTTGGCCCCTGACGGGGAGAGCCTGAACGCCAATATCCTGTTCGACTTGCCCGAGAAGAACGCAGGCAAGGATGGAAGCTTCCTGTTCCAGAATGTCAATGGAAAGTGCAAGGGCATGATCACCGCGGCCCGTGGCTCCGATGTGCCGACAGATTCAAGCGGCAACCTGGCCTGGTACTTCCCCTGCACCACTTTCAACCAGGATGGATCGACCGCGCCCAACAAGACCATCCCCTACTACCTGGGCTACGCGTGCCATACCTCCTTGGCCGCAAGGAACTTCTTCTACGATACTCTCTCAGGTGCAGCTGATGTCTACTTTACCTGGGACGACGTGAGGAACAGCTCCCGCAACCTTGTTGTCTACTCCGGCAATGTTTTGGATTTGGACCTCTTGAACTGGTTCAACGATACCCAGGTCGCGTATCCTCAGCGCTTTAAGGACCTGAGAGACAAGAACCACCCCGCCAACCAAGCTATCCGCGGCCGTGACATCACCCGGGCCTTCCAATCCTCGGGGGATAAGCAAACCGCAGAATGCTTTGAGGAAATCATCAAGGTTGGAACCATCGACACAGACACAGTTGGATGCATTGCTTCCAAGGTTGTGCTCTATGTCTCGCTAGCGCTCATTCTGTCTGTCGTCGTTTCGAGGTTCCTGCTCGCCCTGGTGTTCCAGTGGTTTATAAGTAAGACCTACGCCGCTGTGAAGACCTCGCAAACCTCAGACCCTCGGAAGCGCGCACGCCAGATCGAGGACTGGACCGAGGATATCTATCGGGCGCCGCCGCGTCTCCCCGGCGACATCGGAAGCAGTGTCAATGGGTCTGATCGGCACAGCAAGCGCAGCAGCATGTTTTTGCCAACCACCTCCCGCTTCTCCGCCGTCTATGGCGCAGAGAGGGCCAACCGGAAATCGACAATCCCCACGACGATGGCGAGCCAGAGCGCGGCCGGGCAGCTGATGCCCGGTTCGCTGTACCGCGAAGGCAATGACAGCCGTGCAAGCTTCCTCAAGTCTGACCCATACACCACGAGCACCAGCCCAACAGACGGCCCTGGTCCTGCTGGCTTCATCCACGAGGCCGTTGTTCCCCAGCCGCCTTCGGATTGGCTTCCCTTCGGCTTCCCGTTGGCTCATGCTATTTGCCTGGTTACGGCCTACTCCGAAGGTGAACTGGGCATTCGTACGACGCTCGACTCGATCGCAATGACCGACTACCCGAACAGCCACAAGGTGATTCTCGTTATTTGCGATGGTATCATCAAAGGCAAGGGAGAGACCATGTCCACCCCTGATATCGTTCTCAGCATGATGAAAGACCATACCATCCTCCCCCAGGACGTTCCAGCATTCTCATACGTGGCCGTTGCCAGCGGATCCAAACGACACAATATGGCCAAGGTGTATTCGGGTTTCTACGATTACGGCTCTAAGTCTGCCATTCATCCCGAGAAACAGCAACGAGTCCCCATGATGGTTGTGGTGAAGTGTGGAACGCCCGACGAACTTGTCAAGTCGAAGCCTGGAAACCGTGGCAAGCGTGACAGTCAGATCATCCTCATGTCCTTCCTCCAAAAAGTCATGTTCGACGAAAGAATGACAGAGCTCGAATACGAGATGTTCAACGGGTTGTGGAAGGTCACGGGCATATCCCCCGACTTCTACGAGGTTGTGCTCATGGTGGACGCTGACACAAAGGTTTTCCCCGACAGTCTCACGCACATGATCTCCGCCATGGTCAAGGATCCCGAGATCATGGGTCTCTGCGGCGAGACCAAGATTGCGAACAAACGCGCGAGCTGGGTGTCGGCGATCCAGGTCTTCGAGTACTTCATCTCCCATCATCTCTCCAAGTCTTTCGAATCTGTCTTTGGCGGTGTCACCTGTCTCCCGGGCTGTTTCTGCATGTACCGCATCAAAGCCCCTAAGGGTGCACAGAACTACTGGGTCCCTATCCTCGCCAACCCAGATGTCGTCGAGCACTACTCGGAGAATGTCGTTGATACGCTCCACAAGAAGAATCTCTTGTTGCTGGGTGAGGATCGATACCTCTCGACGCTCATGCTGCGCACGTTCCCCAAGCGAAAGCAGGTGTTCGTGCCTCAAGCCGTCTGCAAAACCACTGTCCCCGAGACGTTCAGTGTCCTTCTATCCCAACGTCGTCGCTGGATCAACTCCACCATTCACAATCTGATGGAGCTTGTCCTCGTCAGGGATTTGTGCGGAACTTTCTGCTTCAGTATGCAGTTTGTCGTCTTCATTGAGCTTATCGGCACGCTTGTCTTGCCTGCTGCCATTGCCTTTACTTTCTACGTCGGTAAGTTGACGTTGTCCTCATCCTGACCATGACTCGATTTCTAACTTGCGTACTAGTCATCATCTCCATTGTCAACTCGCCACCACAGATCATCCCTCTCATCCTCCTAGCCCTCATTCTTGGACTGCCAGCCGTCTTGATCGTTGTGACAGCCCATAGCTGGTCTTATGTCCTCTGGATGGGCATCTACCTCTGCTCGCTTCCCGTTTGGAATTTGGTCCTTCCTACGTACGCGTTCTGGAAGTTTGATGATTTCTCGTGGGGTGACACCAGAAAGACGGCAGGCGAAAAGACCAAGAAGGCGGGAATTGAGTACGAAGGCGAGTTCGACAGCAGCAAGATCACCATGAAACGGTGGGCCGAATTCGAGCGCGACCGCAGAGCCAGAGCCAACTACTGGGGCTCAAAGGAGAATGTCGCTGGCGGCAGTCAGGGATGGAGCAGTCAGCAACAGACGCCATCACCAGGGCACGGTCCTTATGATGAATACTATTCAGACGTATGAGCCTAAGGGACAGTTTGGGGGGAATATAGTTATTGTTATATAATATTTGCAGGGGCCAAGGTCGTTGTCGCTAGGATAAGACCAAATCGCGGGTTGGAATTTCGTGCGGCGGTCATGTCAGCGAAGGGTTCACGCCGGTTCCGAGACTATTCCGAATATCGACGGGTGTTTTTTTTCTTTTGAAGCATAGCTCTAGACGGAGGTAGTGTTCCTCAGGATGCGCGTTTTGCATCCTTTGCTGTCAGCACCACATTAATTCAGGTCTGTGATGACTACTTGTCAAGGCATGAAGGCGGCGCACTCTACTTTAGGGCATTAGATGAGGGCCCCTCACTACCAGCATATTGAGGGCTAGCTAAGATAGTTTTGCATCATATCCTGTGACATCCCCAGATTGCACGTGCGCTCCCGGTAGAGTGTCGTTCGTGTCATGTGCGAACTGGTGAAGCCAACCCCCTTTTGCTGCCTTGCCTGCCGCATCGCACGAAACCAGAGTTTGGTTCTTGTGTAACATCCCGCGAGTATTTTTGCCAGCTGATTTGGGGGCCAAGGCGGCAGTTGCGAGCCATGTCTAGGACTCTGTCTGATCGCGCTGCGGCTTCAGCTAGAAGGGGGCGAGTGGCGAGGCTATCGCAGAGGATCCGAGTGCACGCATTCCCCCAGGGAAGGAGAAAGAGAAGGAGAGAGTAGGTCGTGCGGGCAGAGTACCCTCCTTTCGCAAGCCTCCCCACCCCCTTTTCAGCGACCCGCGCATTCGCCGCCAGGTATTGCGTTGCGCACGGTGAAGGGTTGCCAGCTCATCAGCAGGCAGGAGCAGGCTTTCCTGGAGTAATAACTAAGCTAAGGGACGGGCAAACAGTGTATCATATGTATGCGAGAGTTTGCGAGTGATAGAGACAGGGTTGGGGGGAACTGGTCGGCGAGGATGGCGTGGATGGGGAGGCTAGTAAATTGAGGGTTCCCGAGCGATGTGATGTGTCACTTTGGATTTTTCGAGACGTCAGAAAATAAACTGGAAAATGACGGGATGGGAGCGGATGAGGTGAGGATGGTAAGTGGGACGGATGGACGGGTATCGGATGCTGGGGGTTAGCCGCTGGTGCCGGAAAGGCGAGTTCGGGGCTGAGGAATTGGGGATACGGACGGGTACTGTGTTGTCTTGTGAGGAGTGAGGCATCGGGATGGGATGGGGATGGTGCGGATGGGGAGGTTTGAGGGCAGGCAGCCCGGACGGAGACCCGGCGCCTGCACGGGGGAGGGTTTGGTCAATGCAGGTCGACGAGCTGGGAGTTGCAAAAGCCTGGATTATGAGCTTCACCCCGCGGTTGAGGCGGGGCGTGGCCTGGGCTGTCGCAATATTGCCCGTTGCCGCGCCCCGTCGCCGGACAAAGGTTGTGCGTCCACAGTGCGTCGAGGTCGCCTCATGGGAGGATCGGTGCGGTGCGCGTGGTGGGTGTCTGGCTGTCGGGTTGCCGGCTGCGAGGTTTGTGGTACACTAGGACGGAGAGGATGATGCGGCAAACCACGGGCTGGAAGGAGAATGTGGCATCCAAGGCCAACGCAGCGACGAGCCTCCCTGTCGGTCTATGCTCATCATCCCCGCCCTTTTCGACAGTCCCACGTTTCGCGCGCTGCACTGCGACCTCGATGCCTATCTGGGCATGGCATTGCAGCAAGACGCCCAAGCCCAGCTGCGACTGCTCAGGTGCACACCCCAGGTTCGTGATCCACCGCCTCCCCTTCTAGGAGATGGTGATGATTGAGAGTGCGGGAATTCTCCTGGGAACGGAGTACCTTCGTACGATCCCGTTCAAGGTGAAGTTGAGCGGCCCACCTGGACATGGTCCGTAAATTGTGCAGTGTTTGGTCAGAAGGGAAAGCGGGAGCGAGCGCGGGGGCCAAAAGGCAAGGGTTCCGCCCCGCCCATACCCAACTAAAAGATCCACAGGGCCGCCCCGGATTCAAGCTGCCCACCAGCAGCACCGCCCACGCCGCTTCGACCTGGACTGCGGCTGGCTGGCACTTCGATGGAAAGCTGTTCCGACGCAGCGACCTTCACGCCCCCTCTTGCAGAAAACATACGCGACATCCCAACGCCATAAAACGGCGACAGTCCAGTGCCACGCCACGGCGTCTTGTATACTTCCCAGTGGCTTTTTCGGGTTTCCAAAGTTCCTCGCGGCGCATCCCGACATCGCATCCACAGGCCGTCGGGTTGGGCCCTAGCGAACGGTTCGAAAAGGCACAAGGAAAGCAACCACGAGCTCAGCGGGCGCAGGGCATGGGTGTAGCGCCGCCACTTCGGCAAGACCAGACGGAAGAAGCAATTCACCAAAGTTCGGATTTCCACGTTTTTGAAGAAGCAAGCACTGGGGCGCCTCTGTTCGGCTAAGGCCCGATGCGCCCCCATCCACATTGGGTCGCGACCACCTAGTTAAGACTCGCCGCTCTGCGCACGATGCGCCCGCCAGATATCCCGCCATCCCCCTCCCGCATGCCCAGCAGCGACCTCTTCGCCGCCGCTACCGCTTCCACTCCATACCCGCCGACGAGCCAGGACCATGACGATATCACCATGATTCACGGGCCGGAGGAGGAGGATGGGGGAACAGGACCGAGGGAGGAAGAGCTTCAGGGCGGTGCGCAGGACGAGTCGAGCGAAAGCTCCAGCTCCGACGACGACATCGGCCAGTGTCACCATTGCCTCCATCAGCAGCAGCTTCAGCTTGAGCAACACTATGCCGACCATACCTCGCAACCATATCATCACCCCTCCAACGGGCTTCCGCACCACGCGCAGCTTGCCTACTACGATGACATGGACGGCTACATGTCGGACGACCTAGACATGCCAGATAATGCCGGGGCCCCGCTGGTGAATTACCTGAATGTCGCGCAGCTCCTCACCGCCGACATGGACCTTGAGCCGTCCAGCGGCTCGAGCGGCGAGTTCGAGTTCGACTCTGACGAACCTGACAACGCAACAACGCACATGACCGAGATCGGCAGTTCAGAACCCGACGATGCCAGTCTGCCCCTTGAACCGCCAGCAGACATCGCCGACATCCTAGCCCACCTCCAGCCTGGGTTGCACCCGCTCAACCCCACGGCCGTCACGACGCAGCTGGAACAGCTCATGCCCGACGCAGATGACCCTTCCATGGCTTGGTTTGAAGGCACGCATCCCGTTGCCCTGACCAACCCCAATCCGAACGTCCTTGGTCCTGGCAACTATAGCCTGTCCGATTTCCTTCATCACTGGGCACGCCAGAGTCGTGGTATCACGGGCATGTCCCGGGAGCGAGGCAGGTATCCGTGGCCCGGCAGGATCAACGATATTTCTTCCAGGCCGCTGACACATGTCCAATATGCGGACCTTACTGGGGATCAGTGCGACTTCCAAGGCGTCGACTGGGATCACATCGGTGTGACAAGGAGGGAGGCACGTGAGCGTCGGTTGCTCACCTATAATAACTATGTGAATCATCCGGGCTCAGACAGGTGGACAGTAAGTACCGTAGTGCAGATTGCCCTGTCGCGAATTATGCATAGGCTGACTGGACCCTACAGCCAAACTTGCCAGATTTGGCCCTGCCCCGGACGGACAGCTTCTTCAGGTTTCGACGAATGGACATTCGGCATGACGTCAACCTGTCGCACTTCCAGTTGCGCAACGTGCTGGCGGCCGGCTCCCGGACACGCATATTCTACCCGGGGACCGAAGGTGTCCAGCAGTTCAACCCCATCTCCGGTGAGGGCCAAGCTGTCATGAAGCTTGGCGAAAACCCTGGGGCACAGATATCAACGTTGGCGGCAGAGCACGGCGTCCTTATTGCCGGATGCTTCAATGGTGAGTATATCCTTCGCCATCTGAACTCTGACGAACCCGAGTCAATCGGTTGGCACGATGGAGTCATCACCACCAATATCAGTGGCATCACCAACCATGTTCAGGTTCATCAATCTCGGAATGCCCCTACACCACTAGCTGCCTTCGCCTCCAACGACATGTTCTTCCGAGTCCTTGATGTCGCTACGGAGACTTGGCTGTCACGCGAGAAATATCCTTTCCCCCTAAACTGCACAGCGCTTTCCCCAGATCGCCGACTCCGAGTCATGGTGGGTGATGATCTCAACGTACTTATCACCGCTGCGGAGTCGACACTGCCTGGCGGCCAGCCTGAGGTTCTTCAGTCACTTTCGGGGCATCGGGACTTTGGGTTTGCATGCGACTGGGCTGACGACGGGTGGACGGTGGCTACTGGCTTCCAGGATAAGTCGATCAAAATCTGGGACGCTCGTAGGTGGACCAACAGCTCGGGAGAAGCTACACCAGTCTGTACACTGAGGGCCGAGATGGCTGGAGTGCGGAGCTTGCGGTTCTCGCCGATTGGGAGCGGGAAACGTGTTCTGGCAGCCGCAGAAGAGGCCGACTTTATCAGCCTCATCGACGCTCAAACCTTCCGGTCAAAGCAGGCGTTTGATATCTTTGGCGAAATTGGCGGCATCTCATTCATGAATGACGGAAGAGATCTTGAGATCTTGTGCTGCGACCAGACACGCGGCGGGCTGATCCAGTTGGAGAGGTGTAGCAAATGGCACGAGGCGGCATGGAGTCGAGACGAAGAGCTAGCTTACCAGAGGAACCCAAGATGGCGGCAGGGAGCCACTTTTGACTGGCAGCGTTCACAGTTCACCGAGGAGAGGCGCACCAGGGAGTCAGACGCTAGGAGACGGCGAAGGCGGGCGATGGCGGGTGATCTTGACCCATTTTGAAGGACGATGTCGGATTTGGATTCCACGAGGCAGCGGATGGGCAGTGTGAAGATGCTGAGGGAAAGAGAGCAGGGCAGGCATATGATGGGCATTTTAGGACATGGCGGCATGCTTTCCTGTCATCATGTTGAGGGGTATTTGCGTTTCTTGAACGTTTTTGTTACAATGGTTGATATCGATATCCGAAGCATGGTTAGGACGCTTGAATGCGGGGCAGGCGGGTTTATCTTTCATGTCATGGTGCGAATGGGTCGTGTGAAATCACATGTGATTGGCATTTGGGTTGGGGCTGGGAATTTATATATTATGCATAACGTATTTGCTGATATTAGTATCCTTTGGACGACAACAAGTGCTACATGCGTGACATTAGACGGTTCCAGTGCAGCCATCGACAGTGATCTGCTCTCGGGATTGCCGTCTGCCTTTTGACCTCCTGTAGCCACAATCGACATGTTCTATCGGCAGGAGACACATCCAACAAGCCACAAACCTACATTTCCAACCTCTAGATCCCGCCTGTCCTTGCCTTATAGTCCAAAATTCCACTCGCATCTCCCAGCGAGGTAGCTCGACGAAGATCTTCGACTTGATCGAAAACATTCTAGGACTCTGTGCACTTCGCTTTTCTTCTTATTGTCGACTTGGGCCTCTACGGGGCTAGCATCCCCCCCTTTTTTTTCCTTTTCCAGGAAAAGGGGGAGGGAGACCGGGACGCACGCGCGACTGGGTCTGGTTGTGACTAGATGTACATGGAAGGGGTGTTCGATACAGTGGTTTTGTGTCTCTGAGATTTCTTTTCGGGAAGGAAGCTACTTGAAGAGGTGATGGGCTCGAGTTCGGATGGGATTGCATCTGGGGGTTTGAATCGGTGGCGGGGATAAGGTTTGGTGGCGGAAAGGGGCGTTGGTGTTTTGTTGTGGTCAGGGGGGTGGTCTATGGGGTGAATGACAGACACCGAGGTACTTAGGTAGGTTCGGTGTTGCCGCATCGAACCACAGAATTGGAGTTTACTACGAGTTTGTGCCCGCTTTGAAGATTCCTCAGGGGCCTTGTGAGATCCTGCAGAGGCCGGTAACGATAGAGTAAAGGCTTGTGTCAACCGCGCAGTATGACTATTTTCGTGGAAGGAGCGCTTGATGGCTTTCTCTTGCCTCAGCCCAACCAGCCCCCGTCCCGCATCCGCAAACTATTAGAAGGCCTCGACAAATCCCATTCCTCCATAAAACCCTATGTCGGAGGGACCAAGTCTTTGCTGGAGGGCTGAACTTTTTATAAAAATCTGCCAGCAAATTTGGACTACGTACGTCCGCCTCAACCACCCAAGGGACTGGAAAGTGAAGGAGTGGGCCGAAGATTGGAGCGATGAGGATCCGAGCAATGATGAATAGAATGAGGGAGTATGAGCTCTGACACTGGCCTTTCGCAAAGCAACCAAGCGCCTCTGACACGGCAATAGAACCATGTACTTCAATTCACCACGTAGTGCCGCTGGCTATGAATAAAGGCCGACTGCGGGATTATCAGCGGCCTTCTGTAATGCCATCAAGTAAAGGCCAAGTCTATGTATGGACTGACACACTGAGACAAATACCTGCAAGCCATTACCACACTCGCTCAGATTCATCCTCAAGAGGCACAGGAAGATTCTTCAGGGTGGAACTCAGGAACTGTTCATGCCCTGGGATACCTACCCGCGGCGTTTCATAAAGCCCTCGAGTGCCCCTGGCACGACAGTTGAGCCATAAACCTCACCAGACAAGGCCTCTACACTGTTGATATAAGCCCGCTGCCATAATCGTCAATGGCGTACGATGAAGGAATAGAGGCGAATCTTGTGGAAGAGTGCGGCCTCTGACAGCAGCCATACGGCCTTTCAGTGAGGAGACGATGGCTGTACTCCGTGACTTAAGTCCTCATTGTGTAATCGATGGCGTTGCTCAGAAAGGAGAGGGCATCAACTCGTTGAATAGCCGCCAGCTAAGTTACACGAGTCTCTCTGAGAGTGGGATTTGGAGAGTCGTAGCAGGAGAATGGGGCTACATTATGCGTGGCATATGGATGACCGCGATCTCTTGCTCGGGCCCTTGACCTTGGCTGATGTGCATGCAGCTGTGGATTGCTTGCGGTGAAATATCCCGGGGATATATCTCCGAATTCGTCTTTCATGGCACCACCAGGGAAAGCACAGTGGTGTTGTGCAGGCGACCAGGTGAGCCTCAAACCGCGCACAACTCGAGTGCCGAGTTTATCATTTGCTGGCCGACGTTCAGTCACTGGTAGTCCGCAAGTGGACAAGGAGCAATAACAAAGAGACAACATCAATATACAAACAAAGCAAAACAATACATTAAGGATTATACAAAAAGTGTCGATCCTCAATGTAACAAGATAAAAAATCGTTTCATAGCTGGCCATCTCGACATTCCTCGAGCTTCACCAAAAAAAAGCAGCTGCATTTTCCACTCGATGTGCGACTCCAAATCCAAACCAAGGCTTCTGGTCTTCTCTCATTTTCAGCCGCATCCTACAGGTCGGATGAAGGACATAAAACAAAGGCGGCAATATGTAGGTATCGGTAGATATATACGTGCATATAGCTACAACAGGGTTTGGGTAACAATTGACAGGTGGAAAAAAGGGTTTTTCCTATATATAAAACCCACTCGTATCCAAGTGGGAGGGGTTAGATCGCGTCACCCTTTTTCTTTGCGATTTTCTCGTCAATCGACCTAGTTGAAGAGTTGACCGCAGCCCCAGTGCTGCTCGCAGTTGCAAGAGCCGGGGGCCTTCCACGGGTCGTCGGTAGCCGAGAAGAAGACGACGCTGTCACCAATGGTCTCCTTGATCGACTTGATGGCCTCGGCCTGCTCGGCAACACCAGCGCAGGCGACACCGTTGCAGTTACCGGCCGTGGGCCAGCCGGTCTCCATGATGTAGCCGGGCTTGCCACCGCCGCACTTGTTCACGACGAGGTCGAGCTGGCCCTTGACGAAGGGTCCGGCCTCCGAGGGGTGAGTGCCGGCGTTGAAGTAGGCGTGCGCATTGCAGGCAATGACGTCAATGGCGCTGCAGATGCTCGAGACATCCTGGGTGAGCCAGGAAGAGACAACATCGGTGGTGGTGTAGGGGCCGGTGTAGCCAGCAGAGCCGAACTCAGACTTGCACTTGTGGATCAAGTCGGTAAGCTGGCCAACGGTGCAGAAGCCGTTGAAGAGGGCCTCGTTACCGACAACGACGAGGGTGACGAGGTCCCATTGGGCCCAGGCCTTGATGGCAGAGATCTGCTCAGCAACATCGGGGCTGCCGTTGTCGCATCCGGGCTTGCCGACGAAGACACCAATGATGAGCTTGAGACCCAACTCCTTGGCGGCGGCACCGACGTTAGGGAGAGTGTTGCAGTCGGTCGAGTAAACGCGGAGGGTGGTGAAGCCGGCCTTGGCAATGGCCGCGCAGTCGGCCATGACCTCGGAAGCCTCCTTGCACTGGCCATCGGGCCTGTACGGGGTGTAGGTCATGGCCCACTTGCCGCCGTGTCCACCAAGACCACCGGAAGGGGCCTTGGGGGGAGTAGCCGGGGCGGTGTACTTGGGGGCCTCAGGGGCGAAGGTCGGGGTGGCGGACTCGAAGGGGCAGAAGACAACGGTGCTAGTCTCAACAACGGTCACAACAGCGGGCGCGGTGTAGGTGCCGGGGCAGTAGGTGGTCACGACGGGGACCACGACGGTGGTCACGGGGACGTCGACGGTCGTCGTGATGGGGGCAATGGTGTAGGTGCCGGCCGAGGGGCAGATATAGGTCGTCGTCTCGATCACGTTGGTGACGACACCGTTCTCGGTCTTCTGGGTGGCATAGGGGCAGACAACCGTGGTCTCGGTCTCAACCACAGTCGTCACACCGCCCAGAGTGTGAGTTCCCTTGGGGAGCTCAGTCGTCGAAGCGGCGCAGACGGTCGTGGTCTCGGTGACGACGAGGGTGGTTGCCGGGAAGGTGTAGGTGCCGGGCGTAGGGCAGACCTGGGGAACAGGAGTCGGCACGATCGCCGGGCCCGTGGGCCAGGCGGTGGCGGTCGGCTTCGGGGGAGGAGGGGGAGTGTGCACTTGATACCTTGTCAGTACTGTCCCGGGTCTCAGTGATGCCTATCTCAACATACGGGTCGGCTCGCCGGTGATGGTCTTCCAGATGGTCGTGCAACCGGGAATGCATGTCTCGCCCGCCGGGTAGCCCCTCTTCTCGAAGAGAGCGTTGTGAGCCGCGCGGTGGTTCCTGTGCGCACTCGCACCCCCAACCAGCGCCGCAGCAGCGGTCGCTACAGCCACTACCTTCATGTTTCCGTCGTTTGAAAGAGAATGGAAAATACCCTAGTCGTTATTATTTTGGAAGCCTGGCTCGCGCCGAACAAAACGAATGCCCGCTGAATGAGTGAAGCGGTGGTGTAGAGAGTGAAGGAAAGGAACGTCGAAAGCAAACGAAGCCTTCGATGTTGACAATATCAACCCTGACAGATTAGGAGGGAGGGAGAAAGGAAAAGGGGACGGGTCGAGAAGAGAGATAGCGGTAATTTAGTATTTTGCTGCATGCTGGGGTCGCCCAGGGCACCCTTGGCGCCCTGGACGGTGGAGGTTGTTCCTTCGGGATACCAGGATGTTCTGGCACGCCGTCCACATGGGTGTTTGCACAGGAGACTGCTCCCTCACCCACAGGCTCATGGCCCCAGCCAGCGGCTCCAGCATTGGTGGATTGCCCTGTCCTTGGGTGTGGAGCTTCATTACGCTGCAGAGGACGTTGGCCGCCGCCGAGCAGGAGGGCCGTCAGCGCCCAGAAGAGCCCAGAGCAACGCTGCAAACGGTACCGGGTTTCAATCTCGACAATTGACCGTCGTTGACGCTGGCCGTCTGCTCATGTTGTTGTTGTTCCGTTTGCCGTGCTGCTCGGACGGATGCCAAGGCTGGCGGGCAAGGTGATGAGAAACGAAACGGCCGCAGAGCAACGGGTCGACACATCAACAGCGGATGCATCCATCTCGGTGTGCCTGCCTGCCGGACACATCTCGATCAGGCGCTGCGGTGCCCCGGATTGGGTTCGGGACCGCGCAGCGATGACGGTTCCAGGGCAGCAGGAGCAGGTGAATGGTGGCATTGGGGGCCCTCATTTGCGAGCGAAAAGGAGGTTGCAGCCAGAGCGGTGACACAGCACCCAAGCCCAGGCGCGATTCGAGATTCGGTGCTTAGCGCGAAGTGCAGGTGTGTGGTCAGAGCCGGCAAAAACAGCAACAGTGCGCGCAGCTGAGTGGCAACGAACTGGGGGAAATTAGCTAAGCGACATTAGACCAAAATTGCCTGGGCTTGGAGAAGCCACACCCGGCCCAACCCCCTGAAGCTCTCATTCGACCGTTTCTGGACCCTTCAGGCGTCGTGCGTCTCCAGTCGGGCCCGATGGGGGTTTCGATTGGCGCTTGCAATGGATTTTGCGCCGGCCTGGGACAAGCCCAGAAGGCGGCGATCGAGAGCGAAGAAAAGGAGACCTGGGTTGCGGGAGATTCGACATGCAAGATGTGTCCCGTCATTGAAGATTTGGAAAACCGGGGATTGGCGGGGACTTTGTGCGGATCACACTCTCGAAACGGCGGTTTGTGGGTCCGCTGGGGACTCGTACCTGCGTCGCGCAGACGTCAAATCCAGCCAACCCGGGCAGTGTGGATCTTGGCGGCCCAGACCCTCAGCCCATTCATTTAGCGGGCATTCTGCCGCGATTGGGGACCGCCGGGCGATCACCGTCGGCTGGCAGCAACAGCTTAAGCTGCCACTCTGTGTATAATGGATCAACGGGTTCCAAGACAGCCAAATCTCGACAACGATATTACGTATCACAGTAGACGCTCAAGTCGGGCAAGCAGTCGCAGAAATGAGTTCACCTTTTGTTGCCTACCCATCACTTCGGTAACTCATGCCTACCTGTCATCATGGAGAAGATAGAACGAACCCTACCATGCTTCCTCGCTTCAGAGAACACTCTTTCCATCTGGTAACAGGGTTATCGTCGTTCTCTCAATCGGCCAAGACTCGTTCCTTGCCCTTGGCCCTTCAAATCTAGAAGTGTGAGGACATGTTAGCATGGAAAGTGAGGATTGCAGGGGCGCTCACATCATCGACTGTGTAGGGATGTGCTTGCCGCTACCGAGGAACACTGAATCTCGCATTGCTGCTCTGAATAGCAAGGCCTAGTCCATCCAAACAGTAACCGCCCCTAGAATACAGATTTGTCCAGTTATTACGTTAGTGGTTTTTTACTATGTGGTAGGTGTAAAGCTCAGGCCACCGCTTAACACACTGTTAGTGGGATTTACATATATGCCTGTAAAAAGAAATTATTAGTCTAACGATTTAAATGTGGTTAATTGTTAGTGTTTTTTATTTATTTTAGCGACTTAGCACGCAGAGGTCTGACTGTTGTTTATAAGGTAAAAGAAAATAATAATAAAATAATACAGTATAATTAAAAATATAATGAAATTATTTATTATTATATAATATTATTACGTATAGGTTACGTGTTTTATAAATTAAAACTAATGTTTTTTAAGGTGAAAAAATAATAATAAATAAGAATTAATAATAAAATAAAATGAATAAATAAATAGAATATTGTAACGGGCTGTGCCCGTAAGGGCCTCGGTGACCCTCGGCCGTGTGGATACCCCTGAGTCAAGCTATTCCCAGATTGATGCCTTGGCAGAGCACCTACTACCACAACACATCTAGAACCTTCTGTTCACAGCACCACCGTCATGTATATTAGGAAGCACCTCCTTCGACCTTCGTTTACTTCCTTCTTTCCTCCTCACTCAAGGATTCTCGTAGTAGAGGTAGCACCAATTGCAACACATTGCTGCATCCCGTTACAAATATAATTAAAAGTAAAATAAAATTATATATTACTTTATAATATTATTACGCACGGGCCACGTATTATATAAAGTAAAAATAATGTTTTATAAGGTGAAAAGAACTGTAATAATGAAATAATAAATATAAATAATAATAATAATAATAATAATAATAATAATAATAATAATAATAATAATAATAATAATAATAATAATAATAATAATAATAATAAAATTACACACAGGTTAACGTAAAGTATTACGTTTCAATAAAGACACTGATAAATTATACTGTATATATAAATTATAACTATATTATAAAACTTAAAGTAAATTAATAATAAAAAATGTAAATAAAATTATAATACTATTGAAAATAAAATAACAGTTTGTTATTATTATAAAATATTATGATATATAAATTATATACTATGTACTAATTAACGTTTTACCTTATAAAAAACAAAATTAAATTAAACTAATAGTATAATAAAAACTAACCTTAAAATAAATTATACTTTTACATAATATAAATACATATAAGTAATATGGTATATACGGATTAAAACTTAGGTAAAACGTTAGGTTTTATCGTCTTAAAACTACTTTTTTATAACAGATATCTTTATCTTAAAACTTAGGTAAAGTAAAATAAAATAATAATAAATTTTAATTTTAAATTATATAAATTAAAAATAATTTATAAATAATTATATAATATAATTACACGTAAATTACACATTAATTACAGCTTCCAGTTTTGTTTAATATATAGTATAGAAAATAACGTTAATTATATAACTATAATAAAATAATACATTTTTATATATAATAGTTATTATATAGTTTGTACCAGTAAGGAGCTTATATTAAAGAAATCATTTATAACTTTATTAAAATTCGCTTTTTCTGCGCGTAGCGCGGGAGCAGCTTAGTTTATAGATAGTATGCTTATGATTTGGCTGCCGTCCACATCGGCTTTGTCGAGTTCTGAGGTTGGAAGCAAGTCCTGGAGGCCACACAACGGATCCACAAGTTCTTGGAGAGCTTGGTGCCAAGACCACAGTCTAGGGTTAGGGTTATGCACATGAGTTCCCGTCAGGACGCGAACCAATCGACACTTGATTTCCGCATGCGCCGCCAAACTTTTTTTTGTCGATAATCGCAACGCTCATGATCCACCGAGATGTTGCGCGCAGCCAGCCGGGACTATGTGTGCTGGAGGTGTCTCAGGCACTCTTCGCCCGCGGGTCGCCGCAATGCGCAACGAGTTCGTCCACACTGCCACATGCGACGTTGACGAAAGAACATCGCAAAAGCTAACCTGGCACAGGCTCTGTCGGTCTCGGCGCCGCCTCAAGTTGGCCCTCGATTTCGCCCCTCCACGCGGGAGAAGAGCTCCGAGGATGATTTCTGGCCTAACCGTGAGACTCGGTTTTCTGAAACGACCAAGATTCGGGACAAGTTAAGGATATGGGAGGCCGAAAACCCGGCGTCGCCTCTGATACTGCCCTCTGACCGCCCACTCACACACAGCCCGGCCAACATGGCCAACTTCACGTCCGTTGAGCACGGCTTCCGAAACGAGGGGGAGGAGACGGATGACATGGTCCAGACGCTCACCGATGCCGACGAGTTTTCAGGCCTGAGCTCCAGCGTCGCCATCGAGGCCGGCGATCTGATAGAGCTGAGCACCACTTCGAAATCGATGCCCACTCTTGCCATCTGCCTCGGAAAGTTCAACGGCTTCGACCACTTCTACACGCACTCTGGTCAATGGTTCACCACCCCTGGTGTGCAAGCCCGCTTCGTGGTCAAAGGCTTCGTCTCTGATCTCAAAGACTTGCAGCCTGTCATCCAGGCGTTACCGTCAGTCGAGGGGTCGGGCGACATCCTTAGACAGCTGAGAGAGCTTCATGCGGGGCCTCCGCGGAGTGTGGGCGCTCCGCTCATCCGGAAGATGCTGAAGTTTGAGGACGACTCCCGCGCAGTTCAACAGAAATATATTGAAAAGCTCAGCCAGGCTCAGGAGGTGCTTGGGACCGCGGAGAAGATGTTGACCTTGACTGAGATTGCGGAGGCGCTGTATCCCGCTTCGCTCAAGCGGGATCAAGGCAAATTCTCCGACGAACAGCGCTATGCCGTCCACACTCTCCTTTGTGCCGAGGAAATTGCCTTTCGGCCCCTGATTCGAGCTAGGCACGATACCAACTCGGTCATGTTCGCCATGGCCTCGAAGGTCGACGTCATGGCAACTGCGGCAGCAGAGTCTGCTGTTCGTGAGTACCTGGAGTACCTGGATCTGTCGCAGATGGCAGGGGACAAGGCAGCACGGAAAATGTCGTCCAGGGCGGCAGCCTTTCACACTTTTGTTACGCAGGCGCGGAAGGCGATTGATGAGAGCAGGAAAGCCCGAGACTGGACTCCCTATGGCATGCTTGGGCCCGCCAAAAGACGATCCCCTGTACCGCTCTCCAACTGGCCGCAGATTTCTCGCATCATCATCCACTTTATGCAACTGTGGTCATGCTCTAACCAGTTTCCCAATGGCTCGCGGTTGCACTGGCTTGGATCCGCTGTTCTTCGTGCCATCAACCGCTACAACGACGGCATGTACATGGATGCAACAGTTGGATGGACCTTTTTGCAAGAGATTGGCTGGATTATGCCTTGGGATCTTCAAGCGCGCCACGGTCTTCGCCTGCCTGGAGTCCAGCTGCGGCGGTCTGGTGGTGTTCTTCCTTGGCCAAACGACTCGAAGAAGCCTGAACTAGATGAAGATCGGCTCAAGCCTCTGCGGCAAGATTTCAAGGGCTCGACAATCTACTGTATTGACTCTGCCAGCACCCTCGATGTTGATGACGGTATCTCTGTCGAAACTGCAGGTGAAGGGGAGTACTGGGTTCATATTCATATCGCCGACCCAGCTTCCCGGGTCAGACCGGACAGTTGGCTCGCTGCCCGAGCCGCCCGAATCCCCCAGACGATTTATCTCCAAGGACACTACGACAGGATGTTCTGCGACGATGTCATTCGAGAAACATTTTCCCTGGCGCCTGCTGCCCCATCGCTCACATTCAGTGCCAGGGTGACGGAAGCCGGTAGGATTGTTGATCACAAGATCACGCCCGTGACTGTTCAAGACGTTGTCTACATCACCCCTGAGGATGTGTCTTCAGTCGTGGCGGAGAAGGGGGCCCCTGCCATCCCGCCAGATGTTTTCGAAGTTGGCACTCCTCCAACTCCCGCGGCGGAAGCATCTGAAAGGATGACGAAGGCGGACGACCTGTCGCCAGAACAACGTGCGGAACTGCAATTATTGGCAAAGTTGGCTGAGGCTTTGCAAAGAGAACGACTAAAGAAGGGGGCAGTACCTACATTCCTTCCCCGGCCCACCGTCGAAGTATCGCTTGAGAACACCAAGGCTTCGATCCAACCCGATACAAACTTCGTCGCGACCCAGGGCGATCCGTATATCCGCGTCTCCTATGGAAACTCCAGCGGCAGTCAACTCGTCAACAGTTTGATGCAGCTCGCCGGCCAGGTGGCCGCTCAGTGGTGCTATGAGCGAGACATTCCCATCCCCTATCGCGTCCAGCCGCTCGCCCGACGGAACGAACGGGAACTCCGCGCCTTCACCTGGGGCGTCCTCTACCCGAAGCTGCAGGCCGGCGAGCGTCCCACCGCGGAACAGTACCGCCAGCTACAAGCTCTCACCGGCGGCCAGGACATCTCCCCAACCCCCGACCTCAACTTCCTCATGGGCCTCGATATGTACGCAAAGTCCACTTCCCCGCTGCGTCGGTTCGCCGACCTCCTCGTCCACTGGCAAATCGAAGCCGCTCTCCTCCACGAGCACAAAACTGGCCAGTCCCTCGTTGTCCACAAGCCCCCTGGCAGCCCCACCTCCAACCGCGACTTCCTTCCCTTCTCCGAAACCGACCTCCAAACCCGCATCTTTCCTCAACTCCGCACCCGCGAACAGCATGGCAAACTCCTTGACAACGTGGACGGCACTAATGAGTGGATCCTCCAAGCCCTTGTCCGCGCCTGGGCCTTTGGGCAAGCCGAACTCCCCCAGACGTTCAAGTTCACTGTCAACGAGGTCGATCCCAGGCAGATATTGCGAGGAACTCTGGACTGGTTCGAGCGACGTGCCATCATGGAGCCGTTGGATCTCAATGGGGTGACTAGCCCCAGGGATGTCAAGGTTGGGGATGTGCTAAGGGTAAAGATCAGGACGGTGAATGTGCATATGAGAAAGCTTTTTGTTAAAGCTGTTTCGATGGAGAGCAGTACTTAGAGTAGATGTGTAAGAGATAGACATGTATGGATAGATGTATAAGTGTATTATACGGGACGGATGTACTTTGGGCGTGGTTGTTGGTGCACGACGTCAGCGGGGCAAGCTCTGGTGGTTGGAAAACAGGCGGGAGGAAGATGACGCCCCCCTCTATTATATGGCGTGGCTTGGTATAGAGCCTAGCGGCGTTGGGTGGCATATGCACATACATACTACATACCTAGACATGCATTGACAAACATATTATCTTAAAGAACCACATAAATCAAACATCTCGGTTGATTTGTCGAGTGTTTCACACTATTTCTAACCCCAACCACCAACGCTCATTCCTGTATCCTTTCCTCCCTCCTCCCACGCCAGTCGCTCACAGCCCAGCCAACACGCTCTGAATCCCTACGCTGCTCGCATCCTCTCTCCTCTGCACAAACGCCTTGAAATCCGCCTTGCCCAGTTTCTTCCCCAACCCCGGCGGTCCTCCTGATGCGAGGTTCCTCGACCTCTCCCTCAGCGCCTCGGGCCCAATGATAAACAAGTATCCCACCTCCGTGAGCACCTCTACAATCTGCTCCACCTCTTTTGTGAGAGGCCATTCCTTGACTGTAGACACGTACTTGGCAATATCTTTGGTGACCATCAGCCCGCCGGTGGCGTTAACCGGGAACTTTTTGAAGTGCTCGAAGAGGAGACGATGAACCGCCAGCGCGAGCTCAGAGGAAAAGACCTCGAGGTTGTGCCCGTCCACAGCCTGGGCGGCGAGGGTGGCGACCTTGGAGGAGAGGAAGGTACAGATGGTTTGGCAGGTGGGAGTTTGGAGGGAGTCGACGAGGCCTTCGAGGTCGTCGTCCTTGGGCCGGAAGTCGGTTTTCTTCTGCTGGGCGAGGGCGCGCGTGACCCAGTTGATAGCTACGTCCATGGTGGATTTCATGACGGCGTTGGTCTTCTTCTCGGTGGCCTCGATGGCCATTTTGGTTTGGGCTTCCATATGGCGGCGGACGGTGGTGTTGGATTCGGCGAGGCGGATGAGAACAGTGGTGATGAAGCGGGACATGAGGTTGGTGATGGTGACGGCGGGCTTGATATTGGGGAGGTAGGAGAGGTCAGGCTCGGTTTTGATGTTTTCTTGCGAGGAGGCCTGGTCCAGGGCTGCGTCGAGGGCGGTTTCGACGTAGACTTGGCCCATGCTGGTTAGGAGGAGGTTGAGAAGGATGTTGACGTCTTTAGGGGTTTCGCTTGTTGACCCCATCTCCAGGGTTCTCCTGACGCTTTCTGCCAACCAGATGATCATTCTCTTTGCGTTGGCGACGCTCAGCACGCCGTCTTGCTCGCTGACCTCGATGTCGTTCTTGTTGCCGCTGTCGTCACGGATACCAGCAACGCGAAGCATCATGGCCTTTTGTGTAGGCGTCAAGTCGGATGACTCGAGACGCTCCATGTAGGCATCCTTCGCAGTGGCTATGAGTTGCGTTCCTTGCTGAGCAATGGCAGCCATGAACCCAGTAGGAGTCTTTTTCCTCCTTGAATGGTAGAGGGAGAATTTGAAGAGCAAGGAGTTATACATCTCCTCTAGGCTCTTCTTCTCCCGGTCAATGTATGAGTTGCCGACCAGATAGGGGACAAATAGCTCTTCCAGCTGCTGGTCTAGGGATTGTGAGATTTGTGCCGAGCATGGCTCAGGGTGCTCTGTCAGACCGTGTGTCTTGAGATCCTCGACCAGGGCACCAATGTATGCTCGTGATGCGTGTAGCGAGCGGAGGAATGCCAGCGAAGAGACAGTGGTCGCCTTGTCGAGCACCATCTCCAGCCTCTGTTGTATAGACTGTTGGAATACCCGCTGGATAAACTTGACCAGGACAGTTTCATAATACGGAAAGGCGCGTTTGATGATGAAGGACTCCTCCTGCATCACAATCTTCACCTCGTCAATAAGGGACTGCAAGCTCGGCTCAACGCCAGGCGGGTCTGAATCGGGATCGGCAAGCTGGTCCCAAGTCTCGCCGTCCGTCGTGACCTCGTCAGTAATGAGTTGGTCGCGATCAATGAAGAACTGGTGCTGGTTGACAAAGGCGGCGATGACACTGGCGCCGCCGTTGAAGTCGTACAGCACTTTTGCGCACTCCATCATATCGTCGAAGTTCTGCCG
This sequence comes from Podospora aff. communis PSN243, assembly GCA_033296975.1. Lineage (NCBI taxonomy): Eukaryota > Fungi > Ascomycota > Sordariomycetes > Sordariales > Podosporaceae > Podospora > Podospora aff. communis PSN243. The sequence continues at coordinate 705,852 of MU865922.1, forward strand.
CCGGTAGCTATTGTTGAACTGCTTCAGGAGGTCCTGCTCCAGCAGCTCCGAGAACTTCTCCAGCACTTCCCTGGTGTTGTGCCTCCTGTTGTTTCCGGCAACACCATTCGTGATGCCATTGCCACGGTACCCATTGGTCTGCTCACCCCAGGATACGGGATCGAGCCGCTGGCTGATGCGCATCAGCTGGCGGGCGATCACGGCGCAGCGCACCTTGTTCTCAGCACCGCCCTGGCGCTGTATCTCCTCCAGCGACGCCAGCTGGCCCGAGTCAATCACCTCCATCCAGCACTGTATCAGGAAATTGGCATCCTGGGCCTTCCTCCGCTTTCTGTCGAGCTCTTCCAGCTTCTCGCCGATTTGCACTGCGATGTTACCGCCGCCGTCGCCGCCACGACTGGCACCGCTCGCGCCATTGGAGCTATTGAGGCTCAAGTCGAGGGCCTCAAATTGGGCCATTGACTGGTCGAGCTTGCGGCCCAGAACGTCGAGCGTCTGGTCATGCTGGATCTCGGCGCGGCGCACCTGCGACAGCAATTCGGACTCGTTCTCTTGAAGCTCCTCAGACAAGGCGCCGAGCTGTGACAGGGCGTTCTCGAAGGTGCGGATGAGGGGTTTCGGGTCGAAGGCGGTGGAGGACGGCCCGGAGCGACGGTTGGCCGGAATGGCGGTCTCGGCGAGTGAGTCGACAAAGTCGCGGACGATAAAGTCCTTGCTGGAGAAGTCGTCGAGGGTAAAGGAGGGGCCTCGCGGGAACAGCGCCCGGCTGTTCGCGCTGCCCGACACGGCGCGTTCCATTTCGGGTGTCAGCGCATGTGTCTAAGTCGTGTGGTGTATTGCTACCATTGCAGGTCGGCAAGGCGCAATGGCTTGGGCGAAGGGACCGAACTGGCAAACGACGACCACGGGGAGCTGGGCATGGGCGGAGTTTCCCTCTTGGTGGGTTGATCGCGCGGTGCAAACATTGGACCGTGCACCCCCCCTGGGACGGGACAGTTGCAGAGAGCTGAACCAACCGGTAGCGGCGAGCCGCATCCACATTCCGTCACCGCCAACCCAGGGCGGGCTGCGTGGCTTCTGTGGCGTGGCGCTGTCGTGTTGCAGGGGTACACGCAACTTGTGGAAAGCTGCCAACTTTGCTGCATCGAGGGAGGAGAGGTTTCCAGGGAATAAGAGAGGAGCCCACGGCCCTGCGCTCGCCAAACTACCGCACGGAGCGATCAATTCATTCTGCCCGACCTGCTGGCGGATGCTGAACTGCGGCCATGCCCCTCAACACAAAAGACCTCTGGGCTTACCGGCGCGATGAGAAGCTCGGCCACAAGTTGATGACGGCCGAGGAGCGGATCAAGCTACTCAAGGTTTGTGGCCAGCCCAACCCGCACCAGCGCACCAGCGCCCCCAGTCACACCCTATACTGACTTCTATGTGTTCCGATGCAGCCGTACCTCCCGTCACCGCCGCCGCGAACGAGCGCACAGCGCGACGCCGCCAGGGCCCGCGAGAAGAAGTCGAGGCTTGGAGTACGGCGCTTCCTGAGGACACAATTACACCTCTTCGTATTTACCGTCATCCACGCCTTCTTTTCACTCTATATCCGACTGCGCCAGGCCTACCATGCCGTCGTCAACCAGATCTACTCCGTCTACCACTACCACCACCGCACGCCAGAGCTGATCCAGAGCGATGTCAAGGGTCTCCGGCGGCTGCCAAGACACTTGAGCGTGGTCTTGACACTCGAGGAGCACGGAAGGGGCGGCGCTGGGCTGGAGAAGCTGGTTAATGAGGCCGCGGAGATCGCAGCATGGTGTGCCAGCGCAGGCATCCCTGAATTGTCCATATACGAAAAGACCGGTACGTGCGGAAGAGATCGGAGTTTGTACCGCTGGCTAAGCTAATCATTGTCTAGGAATCCTCAAGGGCTACATCTCCGACACGCAAAGAGCAGTTGCCCAAAAGCTTGCCGCTTACTTTGGGCCGAACTTCCCAGCCCTGAGCATGAGAGCTCCGCACACACCCGCTATCGAGACGCCCGCATCTCCCCACGCGGCGCGCGCGGATGGCCAAGCCTACAAGGGTCTGTCGGTCCTCCTCTTATCTGCAGAGGATGGGCGAGACTCGATCGTGGATCTTACCAAGACGCTCACTGAGATGTCGCAGCGGAATAAGCTCTCCTCTGCTGACATCAGCATTGAGCTGGTGGACGCCGAGCTAAGCGAGAGCATCATGGGCGAGCCGGACTTGCTCATTCTATTTGGACCGCACGTTGAGCTGTCAGGGTATCCACCATGGCAGATCCGTCTCACCGAGATTTTCCACGTCCAAGACAACACTCGAGTGGGTTATCAGGTGTTTTATCGAGCCCTGACCAAGTTTGCCCAAGCCCAGATGCGCATGGGGAGATAATCTTAGGTCTGCTCAGGTGTCTGAAGTAATCGAGTTGAGCGGTGCAACGGGTAATTGCTCCTGCATTCTTCCCGGGGTTTCGGGGCCAGGAAAAGTGGTCTTCGATTAGAGAGCAAGCGTCGGACGGGCTTGGCTGTCGAGGCGTTGGGATTCAGTTTCTTGCACATAGATAGACTCACAACTTACCCCAGGGGGTTGATACCAGCTCTTCCATTTCAGTAATTAAGCATAAAGTGACCAAACCAGGCTGCCATCAAGGTTTGTGTGGATGCACATGTCCAATGCAGGTAGTGGGTTAGGGTTGGCGCCTGGACAGGGGTGCGGCCCGTTAGGCTTTTCAGCTCCTCACAGCCTCACTCACTCACCTGACGGTTCTTATGATCGCCCAACCGCGATTCGCCCATTTTTGATAATCCTTCAAAACCGTCACCGTCACTCCTTGCATGTCAACTCTCATTACCTTCCGATTCTCACTTTCCTTCAGACTTTTGAATAGGTATTTATGACCACCGCCCACCCAACCACGCGCAGCGTCGCTGCTCCAGCATCAGCAGCACCCGCAGAGGATACCCAACTTCTTCCCAAAAGAGAAATGACCATCTTCCGACCCCCCATCATCCGCTCCGGCGCAAACACCCTCAACAGGGCCCTCTTCCTCAAAAAGGTCACCATAGCCGCGGCCGCGGTGAATGATAACCGCAATATCTCCAAGTACAGGAAGGAGCTCGAAAAAGCGAGGAAGTTGTTGTACGCCGAGAGGGTATCCCCGGTTGCGTCGCATCCGGACCAAACGCTCGCTGCGCAGGGGAGGAAGTGTTTGTTGTTGGATCTCGGGGTGAAGGCTGAAGGTGAGGGCTGGGTGTGATTGTGGCAGTCGATATGGATCGAGGCTGACTGTGTGTAGACCCTAAAACCTGGGGTGCAGAGCTTGAAGAGGGCGTGGTCGCGTCTGCGTTGACGGTTATGCCGTATGAGTTGCAGTTGGACTATGACTACTGGTCTTATCGTAAGTCTTGGGTGAGGTTGAGGTTGGCTGGGGTTGGCTGACGGTAGTGATAGAGGATGTGATGACGTCTATCCTGCCTGAGGAGCTTCACTACGAAATTCCTACTGGGTTCAATACGGCCGGTCATGTTGGTAAGTTACGGTCTTGTTCGGTCTGTACACTTGACAGGGTTACTGAAGCCTCTCAGCACATCTAAATCTCAGGGACCAGTACCTCCCGTACAAGAAGGTGGTGGCGGAGGTGCTCCTGGACAAAAACCCTCATATCAAAACTGTCATCAACAAGGTTGACAATGTTGGAGCCGAGTCTCAGTTTCGAACCTTCCAGTACGAGGTTCTGGCTGGCAACGACGATCTCAATGTCCAAGTCGCCGAGAGCAACTGTGTATTCGAGTTTGACTATGCCAAGGTCTACTGGAACAGCAAACTCGAGACAGAACACCGACGACTGGTCGACTTGTTTAAGCCAGGCGATGTGGTTTGCGACGTGATGGCTGGCATTGGGCCGTTTGCTGTACCGGCTGGGAAAAGGGGCGTGTTTGTCTGGGCAAACGACATGAACCCCGAGAGCTACAAGTATCTGAAACAAGGCATTGAGAAAAACAAGGTAAGACACTGGCTGTCCTGACTTGATCCATCATATGTCTGACACAACAAAGGTCCAAAAATTCGTGCGCCCTTTCTGCGAAGACGGCCGAACTTTCATCCACAAGGCCGCCGACTCGGTATTCACCGCTTCCGAGAAGGGCGAATACGCCTCCGTACCCCAGAAGCGGCCTTCCAAGAGCACACCTGCTCCCAAGCCACTTCACGTCCCAATCCCTCCGACCATCTCCCACTTTGTCATGAACCTCCCTGCCTCCGCCATCGAGTTTCTCAGCTGCTACCGCGGTGTCTACGCTGGGAAAGAATATCTCTTCGAGCCATCCACCGGAACCAAACTCCCCATGGTCCACGTCCACTGCTTCTCCTACAAGCTCGACGATGACACCCCTCTCAAACACATCTGCGAGCGCATCACCAAGGAACTTGGCGTCGTCATGAAGCCCGGCGACCCAGAAAACGAGCACGAAGTTGCCGTCCACAACGTCCGCGACGTAGCCCCCGCCAAGCGCATGTTTTGCGCGAGCCTCCGGATCCCCCGCGAAGTTGCTTTTGCTCCCAGGGACTAGCACCTCCTGGGCGGCGGCATGACACCAAACCACAAAGCAAAAGAAAATACACCACATTATGAATCACCCTTGCGTCCCCTCCCCTCACCCAAACAACCAAACAGCTCGCCCTGCAAACTTGTCTTGCAACCGAGACTCACAACTTGACACATGAAAACCAAACCAACTTTTTCAGGATTTTCAGGATTTTTTCAGCACAATTCAGTAGTCATTCAGTACTTTCAGTAGATGGTGGTGATAACGTGGATTAAAACACATCAAGCCTATCTATCCCTAACTCTTTACATCGTCCTTCCCCCTTTTTCAGCTTTACCACTACTTATACGCTAAAATGCCAGAGTAACTAAATAACCAAATCAATCCACTATTAAACCTTTTCGTCGCTGTTATAAAGGTCTTAAACCTTTAAGGCTTACACCTCTTATAATATATTTACTTAGATACTACATATTTTATAACTGTTATAAATAACGTTTATAACTTCGAAAGGCTTTAAAAGTGAAAAGTTATATATAAGTATATCGTAATACAGGAATTCCATGGCACGCAAAGCCATGGAGGCACAGTGGGTACGGGAGCTACATAATGGCCTACGCGGTATTAGCCCTTATATAAACTAACTAAAAAGTACAGACTATCTGTAAATAATCTGTACACACGCACTACACCTTAAGTATTTACTACACAGTATAAGAGGTTTCTCCTTCATTATCACATATTACACTACTTAATATAATTACTTTAACTATAAAAGTAAGTTTATATTACGTATTTTTGTTGCGAGGTCACATGATGAAAGAGTGGTAGAAAGCTCTGTGACGAAGACCTAGTATATATACGTACTAGCCGAGATAGCAAGACAGACTTGTTATTTCGGCACACCTTTTGGTAGGTTGGCGCAGTGTGAGTGCGTATACACTGTGACAATCGTCACAAGCTCGTTGTTATTATTCTGCTTACTTATTCTACCTAAGGAGTGGTGGGAAGCCTATTATTATAGTTGGCCGAGTCGGAGTAATTATTAGGCCGTCTTACGCCTTGGTGACGTAAGCTCGTAGGCGTAGAAACCACTGGAATCTGCTAGAACACACACTAGTGTTTCAGGCTCGACTTAGTGCCTTGGCACTGCGCACTGGCTTTTCTAGCCAACAATTTTACTCTTTCTAGAGTGTTTTTATTAAATAGTAATTTAAACTGTGTTTAATAATATTAAAAAACCATTTAGTATCGTAAGAAATCAATTTATACGATAATAGTTTGTTGGCTAAAAAAGCCAGTGCGCAGTGCCAAGGCACTAAGTCGAGCCTGAAACACTAGTGTGTGTTCTAGCAGATTCCAGTGGTTTCTACGCCTACGCGCTTACGTCACCAAGGCGTAAAACGGCCTAATAATTACTCCGACTCGGCCAACTATAATAATAGGCTTCCCACCACTCCTTAGGTAGAATAAGTAAGCAGAACAATAACAATGAGCTTCCTACCACTCTTTCATCATGTGACCTCGCAACACAAGGTAATTTCAATAACTTATTTAATAGTAAAAGCACTTAATAAAGATCTTTTTAAACGCTAAGTTTCTTTATTAAGTTTAATTAAAAATTTATAATCTAACGATAATAAGGGAGATATATACGAAGTTAAGCTAATTATAAACTATTAAAAGTACTGTAATTAAATTTAATATTTAGTAAAGTAAAAAGGGTATAATTATTATAGAAATATTTAAATAAATAAAAGTGGATTACGGTACGTAAAGGAATTTATTACAGAGTATTAAAAGTGTAAAAAAGGCTGTAAATTCACGGAGTGTAAATTATGTAAAAAAGCCAGTAACACTAGTATTAACAAAACTTTTACTTATATATAATTATTATATAACTTTTATATTTACTAGTCGTATAATTAAGGTAGTAATTAATTTGTAAGGATTTAACTGGATTTAAAAAGCTTATTAAAAACAGTAAGGTTTTCTCTGTAAAATCGGTATTTAATATAAGAATTTTATAGTATGTAAAGCTATAAAGGCGCAGTAGATATAAAAGCCACATAATAACCTATATAATATTAGCCTTTATATAAATTAGCTTAAAAGTACAGACTATCTGTAAATAATTTATACATATATACTACACTTTAGGCGTTTGCTATACAGTGTGAGAGGTTTCTCCTCTATTATCACATATTATATTACTTAATACAACTATTTTAACTATAAAGTTAGGCTTATATTACGTATGCCACTCTCCCCAGAGTTTTTTTATCATATCGTTAATACTTATAAAAAAGTCGTAAGCTTTATCCTTATTAATAAACGGTATTTTTACAGATATTATTTGTAATAATTTATCTTTAAAAACAGAAGTTTTTATATCGGCTATTTATTATAAATTATTAATATTTAAGTTAAATTAACAGTAATTAATAAATACCTACCTAATAGTAATAAAGGCGTTTTGGGGTTTCCTTACTTTATACGATGGTAAAATAATACTTATTAGAATGGCTTTATTTAGCTTTATATAAAAAGATTAGTGTAAAAAAGAAAGAAAAGTAGTAAAAGTAAGCTTAAAAACACGTTTTTTATCCTTACGATTAAAGTTTAAATAATACTAATAAAGTTTTTACATGGCGGCTGCCCGTAAACCATTAGTATATATGATAACGATAAGAGCTTATGATAACGATTACGGATAAAGTTTAGTAAAGTAAAAGCTGTAAGTTCGATTCACGTTAAAAACACTGCTTCAGGTACGTGTAGGGTAAAGCACGTTTTTTTTAGGCAGAGTAAAATCTGTACTAGACCCCGAAAACCAAACCAAGCACCCTGCCCCTCACGCACAGTGCCGTGTCTCTCTCTCGCTCTCTCGACACTTGATACACTCACGCTCTCTCCACCCCGCTAAGCATACTTCCCCTCCAAAGCCCCTCCTCTCACGCAGTGAGACCCCTCTATCTCGCATCCTCGATGCATTCGGTGGACGTTATAAGTAGGACCCGCCGAAGACATTCGATTCGATCTCTCAATCTAGACCCAACGGGGTGCCCTCCCTGTATATAGCACGTAGAACACAGGTTCGTCTTCCGATGGCGTGATAAGCCAGCCCCGCCGCCGCCGCCGGTGTATCCACGCCGCGGGTCCCCAGATGGGAAACACACACACAGTTCCACCGTAGGGTGTTTCACATCACCGAGATTCCGATCTTTGCTGCAATCCCTCTCCTGTCGGTTGTCTGGTCAATTTGATCGACTGTAACCTCTGCCGGATACTGCACCCAAGCGGCAGGCGGATCGTGCCTTGCCTAGCGAGTGTCCCAGCCGCGCTTCCGTCTATTCCCTCACTCACTTGCGGTGCTTGGTCTACGGCGTGCGGAGTACCGAGTCCCACGAGAGCTGTGGCATGACATGACACAAGAGCTATTCGGGCAGTGTGTGTTGTACAGTAGAAGGGGTACACTGTCTTATCCTGTGGGCCATCAACCCCTCTTGCTTAGCTTGGCTACCTTAGCTGTTGAAGCTCACTGCATGATCTCCACAGTGTTTCACTCTCCACAGCAGCGTGCCTAATAACAGACAGGGAAACAGTCATTCATTGCTCGTCGCCCGAGGCGCCCCTGAACTGCGCAGACCATCAAAGAAAAAAAATCTCTCGCCGTCCTCTAGTCTCCCAGAAAACCCACCATAATACCGCGTAAAGTAGTGCAGGCCCTTCACCCCCAAAGCCACGCTGACTTGGTGGACTGATCCACCACCACTACAACAACACCATCCGTTCCAAAATCCAAATGTCCCGCCACGCTGCAACCAACCTCAAGCGGTTGCAGTTCGTTGCGGCGACATCTGCCATCGGCCCGAAATGGTCTAGCTCCCACTCGGTCAAGGCCAGTCGGTGAGCAGCAATTGCAGTGGAAGGTCGACACCTCGCGCTGAGATGGCATCATTATCCGATCATCATTGTTCCGAGGGTTATCAACCGGGAATTCATCGGAACGTGGCCCTCGAGCCAGGGGCTGCTTCTTTGTCTTCTTTCCCGTTCGCGGAAGCAAGGATTAAAAATGGCAGGACAACAATGGACGAGAACATGAGGGGCAGGCGTAGAACGCGGAGAGAAAAATTCTAGCGATGACTTGCCTTGATAACGCAAGTAAAATGCCCGAGACTGTGGTTATCTCCAGAGCGACCCGCCTCGGTCTGCACCACGGCGATAAGAAGCGTCCGTCGCCGTGTGATAGAGCCAGTGGTGTTCAGCCTAACCTGTGCGCAACTCGCCATCGAGGGCGGCACTGCCGGTCTAGAATAAACGTTACAGCGACAGGGGTATCGGAGCTGATGGCGAGATATGCATCTCTTTTATATGCCGACTCCATCCGCGGCCAACCATGTCGTCCGGCTTCCCTGCCCGGACTAGATCCGACTTTCCGTGGTCGAGGCCCATCAGTACCTGTCGATCGAGTGATGCGATTGGGAAGTAACAAGGCAAAATAGGGGTCGAGTTTTGCATTCGTAAATTCACCTCGCCTCCCATTTACATGCAACATGCGTCAAACAGACGGTCATGGACAGTGCGACGTCGTTCGCGGCGAAGTCCCGGATCGGCGGCTTGTGGGTGAGACATCCGATCGCGAACTTCCAGCGATAGAGATGCTCGATATCCGAGGGAAGCGTGGGGGAAATCGAAATGAGGACGGAGCAGAAGACTTCGTCGAGGATTCTCTCCAATCAAACCCCACTCTCGTCTCTTGTAGCCCTTATTTGTGTCTCCCGTGCCGTATGTGTGTACTGTTGACATCCCGTGTAAGGATGGGCCAATACCCGAGGGCTCGGCTCTCGGCCGCGCTCTCAGCATCGCCCGGGAGAACGTCTCCGCTGGCGGGCGTGTCGGAGGGCGGAAACACCAAATCATGCCAAGAATGCTAGAATCCTGATGCTGGAAGGACGACGTGCAGCCAACGAGCAGCCGTATTCGTCCGCTACCGAGCACATCATGCGGTGTCCTTGGGACGATACGCGTTGCTGCAGCGCTGTGCATGCGGCTTGCATACATGAGTCCAGCATCGCTTCGGGGGAAGTTGGGAGTTGAAACGGCGACTATCACTTATCGCCTGCAGCCGATTGGAGTTGACAGTATGGGTATTCTATTTGCCGTGGCCTGGCCAACTGATTGTTAGCTGCCAGAGCTTTTCGATTACCTTTGCGCATGTGGGGAAATCGGACCTCGAACTCCTCAATACGACCTCCACCACGTGGGAGGCGTGAGCTATCTCTGGCGAGATCTGCGACCCAGCTCGTATGGACTCCCAAGTCCAACGACGTCTCCAACGAGGCCCACCAACACACGTAATTTGGAGATGGCTCTGAGTCTCCCCAAACACGGCAACACGCCTCAACGTCCTGGTAGATATGCTTTGCCCCTTGCAGCCGCGGTTTGGGTCTGTGTATCTTGCGCAGTCAACGCCCACGGCGCATGTTGCTCGCCATCAAGCTTTTCGGTGGATAGGTCCTGGCGGTATCCCTAGCACCTTGACCTTCCGAAATCTTCCGGGGAGACTGGCGACGACCGTCGATATCAACGTGGGGCCAGTTGGGCCACTGAATCCGGGAATAGCGTTGGACTTGATGGCTTCCTCTGGAAATTTCGTGCCGTTCCTGTCAGATGCGAGCGGGGGGCTGGCTGACTGATCTGAGAGACGGCCGGTGGTCCCGCTGACAATAGCGTGGCAAACGGGGAAGACGGCCGTGCAAGATGTCTCTGCGCGCCTCTTCGCAGACATGACAACTGGGACGGAGACGACTCCGCATGAAGAGAATATCGTCAGGGAGCAGAGCAGCTGCGAAGACGGGCACTTGCCCGAGCTCGACACCGTAGTGCTTGACTTCCTTTACTTGACGGTTTCGAGCCGCGCCAATTGCCATGCTATTCTAGTTTGTGTTTCGGTCCAGATATCCATCATCGCAGCGAGCTGGAAATCCACCGGTGGTGGTGGATCACACTGCCAGGTAGGCCCCGGTGTGATGTGGCCAGCGGGAAACATGCCGAACCATAGAGCCCGGATCCTCAAAGGCACCGACGGTCTGCTGCACGAAAAGGTCTCGGAATGGAAACTGCTAGTAAGTCAGCTTTTTCGAGATGGCTTTGCAATTCAGCTCCTCAGGCGACCGGTGTTTCTTGACCTGCAACCGAAATTCTAGGCGACAGGGCTGTTTGGAACGCCCCGCAGCATCTGCTGAGACCTGTTTGGTCTCCTTCCCCTCCGTGGATGGATGGATGTCTGTGCAAGGAAACCATTGGCGGCTCCGCAACGAGAGGTACCGTGACCCGCTCAGCCAGCGCTTTTCTCAGGGTTAGACTCGGCGGGAACCTTCGTGGAGACGCAAACAGGCACAGGCACAGGCACGGAAGGTCGATTGTCCTCCATGCCTGCCGACATCCATCAAACTTTCCACGCTCGCTGGTGGAGCGCGCGCATGCAAAGGCGTCCGCCATCATTGTCCGCATGGAAAAACTGGTTCCGGAGGCCATAGAGTAGAGTAAAGTATTTAATACAGACGGCAGCTGGGTTTGTGTGCTGCCGCGGCGGGCTGGCGAGCTCCTTCCGCCGAATACTCATCATCACTGGAACTCGGTGACTAACAGGAATTGCCCTCGTCCAACAAGGAGACCTTTCGGACAGGTCACACGGCTGCGCGGACCCCGGTCGCCCCTTCCATTCCAGCGATTCGTTCCGCCCACGCGCAATCCCGGTCGAATGCCCCAGACCGCCAAATCCAAGCTGGACTCGATTTTTCAATTTTGCGTCTGCCCTGCCAGACTCGCTGCTGAGGGCTCGCCTCAGTTCCCCGCCTCGTCATCCCATCCGATTGTGTCGATCCGCTGCCAGATCAACACACATCTTCTCCTCTGCACGGAAACCTGATGATGAAAGATGGGCTGTAGCACCTGATCTTGCGCTCTCAGCACTGTCCACCTGTGACGTGACGGCTCCGCATACCTGGGATACCGCCGAGGACAGGAAACAGCGACTGCGCCAGCGCATTCTTCCCCCCATCAGGAACCACGCGGAGGGAGTGCGGGGGTCAAGATAATAACACCCGTGCCCGAGGTGGTCATCTGGACGAGTGTGCGAGCCGGCACTGGCAAAACCTCACACGGAACTTGATACAATCCGGTAGGTCATTGCCATACTTTTCTACATTTTACTGTCACCCCGACTGCCTTATTGTTTCCATCACTGCTCTTGGCTTGGCGCAAAGCACCAAGCTGCCCAGCAAACAGACCAGCCGGACGAAAGGCCTGCCCATATACAGCTTGGCATACGCGACTCACGCAGAGTTCACATGGTCCAAGCCAGTTGGCTCGGCTCCAAGAGACGTAGGTCCAGGCTGTCCAACCTGGGTTCCAGATCACGTCTTTGGCTGCTCTCGCATTCACCACCTCAGATCACACCTTCAATCCTATCTGGGACGCATGAGCCCCGTGACAGTGACAAGCCCCCACGCCCCCCGTCCTCCACCGCGTCCGACCCCTCTCAAATTCTCAATCACCCATCCGTTCTAGCGCACGCCTTCAAGCGACCGGGGCAGGGGTTCGCCGCCCTGGGGTATGGCATTGGGACTCCCCTCCGCTTAATTTACACCAGCACTCCAGTCTCCGATGAGCCGGTCACACCTCCACCTTACTGCCTCCACTTGACAATCCCCTTCTTGAGTCGAGCTAGAACGCATCTCTGTGTATTCGACCTCGTTCACCCTCCTCCTACTTTCCCCCTTCACATTTCACTACCCTATAGGGCAACCACCTTCGGGCCGACAAACCGTAATTTTCTGCGATTTAACATTCTGCCGCTGTCGGAACAGGGCCCCAACTAACGTCGGAACCCGCAGGCCCCCTTTGTCCACAAACCGTCCCCCTCACGAGTTTCGCACGACCGAGCATAAAGAATAGAAAGCGAGTTTGTTTTCGTTTACGGAGGGAAGGATTGCCAATCCCACGCTCCCCTCGGTACCGGGAGTTCTCGCACACCTATGAGGAATATTTTTGCGCAATCGTTGGAGATTGGATTGAGGGTATCTTGGACAGCCGTCCATTGATCACCAGGGTTCCTCGGTTTTCAGAATGGCCGTTGTTCTCTCTTCGGAAGAGAACAGCTACTTCTCGCAGTCGTCTCTGCGTCGGTCCCACTCACAACCCAAATTTGGCGCCAAGCGAACCGGATTCCAGACATCAGCATCGGCCTCCCGAATAAGCGACGTCTACCCCGAGTCTTCTAGAGGGTATTCAGCCTCAGCCTCCTCTTCTGCACCGTCATCTCCTGTTACAGTCCACGCAGAGTCTGCGGGCCTGTCCTGTTCCGCCACGCTGGCCAACAACTTCTCACTTGGGCCGAGTCTCGACGGGGAGTTGGGGAATCCGGCAGAGGTTCACATTGTTCTGCCGCAATACGACGACACAGGGTACTTCAATCACATTGAAGACCTGGAGCCGCCCCCCAGTCCGCGAACCGGGCATTCGTACACAGCTTCGCCAAACGACCAGGATGTCTCGACTGGTACCTCAAGACCTGGCTCCCCGGAGCTCGAGGATAGAGCCGAGGACGATATCGCAATAAGAGCAATGCCTTCTCGGCACGTCGACTATCTTTCACATAACTGGCGCGAGGAGGACATTTGGTCGTCATGGAAGCTCATCGTCTCAAAGAGGAGCGAGTACAGCAACGCAGCTCGGCTGGAGAACGCGTCCTGGAGAACGTGGATGAAGTCGAAGAACAAGCTGAGCACCGTCTCTCCCGAGACTCTTAATTGGTTCGTTGACCCAGGTGGTCATTCAGTCTGCACTTCTAACAATAAGGCAGGTTGAAAGACTGTGACGTGACGTGGCTATATGGCCCGTTACAAACGGGTACCGCCAATCTACACCCCATCCACACGGACTCGAACAGCAGAAGGTTATCCAAGTCAAGTTCATTCGTCAAGAAGCCTATTCTCAAAAAGAGGAGCATGTCGGAGATCATGCTGCAACGGTCACTGTCCACCTCGTCACTGGTGAAGCAGGCTGCCGCCGCCGTACAGGCACAGCAAAAAGAGGGGTTGAAGAGGATAGGCAGGCGACCAGGTCTTGAGCGAGCAACTACCGACTATGTCGCATTTCCCTTTTCCTCTCGTGGCGTCAGCCATGACAACACCAGCCTCTTTCCGTCGGCCATCTCATCCGGCTTCATCTCCCCAAGCGGCGAGAAAAAGCATATTCACTTTAATGAGCAGGTAGCGCAGTGTATCGCTGTCGAAGTCAAGGGCGATGACGACGATGAGGAGCCTGTGGTGTATGACTATGACAGCGATTCCGATGACGGCGCCATCATGATGAAGCAGACAAAAACCAAGAAGAAACGGCCGCTGGTGAAAAGGCCGAAGAGCGGCAGTGCCAGTACTGAGAGCAAGACGATCGCGATGCTGCCGTCCACCACCCTCAAGTACCGCGAAGATACCCCCGAACCGACCGAGACGGCCATGAAGCACAGCGTGTTTAGGAGTCCGGTGATCTCGCCTTCCCCCTCGCAAGAAACGCTCCGACCGTCAAAGAAATCGGGCAAGCTGTTCATCGGAAGTGACGATGAAGACGACGACGATGAGGATGAGGACGACGACGATCTCACGATAGGCCGGTCATCATCTACCAGCCTCAACGAGGGAAGCTCCTTTGGCCTGCAGCGCTCAACGTCTACGAGCGGCCTTGCCGACATGGGTGGAATGCCGGCCGGAATGCGAAGAACGAACTCGGGAATGTTCATGCCCTATGAAGATGACTCGAGCGGCACTAGCGAAGGCCTTTTGGGCCGCGTCATTGATACGGTAAATACAGCCCGCGACATCGCACACGTTATCTGGAACGTGGGGTGGAGGAAGTAATAATTGTGGATGAGCATTTCTCGTTAACCAGTTTTTGATTTTTTCAGAAGGAAGATGCTCTCAATACCCATCGACTTCGGTCCAGTTCGTCAAAGAGCCTTTCAAGAGGTGTACGATAAAAGGGTGGCAAGTGGCATTTGCAGTGGATAATCATGGGGATTTGATGACGGGGTGAACGGTTTTCTCGTTTGGGGGTTGGTTAACGACACGCATTGGTCGGGGTGTTTGAGCAGGCGGCTTGCATTTGGGGCTTTTGATTTGGCTTTGCAGCTGGTCACTGAGCATGTGGACGACCTGAGCGTCGATACCCAACGTTCATTGATTTCTCAACCTGTCATTTTACCGATAATTCTCAACAGCAGCCTGGAGTTCGTGCCTCTGTTGGACGCCCTATACCCCGCGAGCGGAGCGCCTGCAGCATACGGGATATTTGGGTCAGCCGATCCAAACTTTGGCACAACACAACACGACGGAAGGCATGAGGCGGCACATGGGGCACGGGGAGAGAAAAGCGATTCTGGATATTCATTTAAGGAGTTGCTGCAACTATTATGGCTAGGATTATCTCTGGGGGCGTTAAAAGGCGGTCGGGGGGTTGGGAGGTTGCCTATCATTCGACTGCCACTGTATTCTGCTTGTGGAAAGCGGAGAGGCAAAAGGCCATATCTGGGGCGAAGCTTGGGGAGGTCCCACGACAGGCCAAGAGTAATAAAAAAAGCCCATGTGCTAATTCGTACTAACATGTCGATGTTTTGGTCCCACAAGTGATGTGATCATTTGAGACCAAGCCAGCCGTCCGATGGCCGCCGGTGTTTGCCCTGTCCTACAGACAATCGTAGGTAGGCAGTGTGGAAAATCACAAGTTGAGATGAGGTCACAGAATTCATGCCTGAGGCAGCCAGTCCAGGTGCAGCCAAAAGTGGGTCCTTGGCATCCCGGGGCTGCTGAACGCGTTGCATGAGCTGCCTTGAGCTTCCGTTGCAGTCAGGTACCCAGCTCGTCACAGGGCAACAGCGAAAACTATCCATCGACAACCACATTTCCAACTTGACCTTGCATCGGATCTGAATCAATCCGCTCGCCTGTCCGCAGCACAATACCGACGGCCGTCGGACCCGATTGCCCATCCGCATCTCCTCCGCGACACCACACAGCAAACGTCCGACATGGATACGCTCGTTGCGCGGTACAGCCGCCCGGCTTACCACCAGAACGAGGGCTTCTCGGAGCTAGACGAGCAGGATCTTAACGATGCCGTTCCCAGTCTCTCGCTCAAGTTCGCCATGCCGCCAGTAGCTCACGTTCGTTGCCCGCTGCCACCTTCCCTCCGCGCTCCTGCGTCTTACTAACTGCCACTCTGCAGCCGTCTGCCTGGCTCCGCGCCGCCTCTGACGACCGCTCCAACCCATCCTGCCCGATCAAGATCGCCCACGGAACAACAACTCTGGCCTTCCGCTTCCAGGGCGGCATCATCGTGGCGACGGATTCCCGAGCAACCGCCGGAAACTGGATCGCTTCGCAGACAGTCAAGAAGGTGATTGAGATCAACAGCGACCTCCTCGGCACCATGGCCGGCGGCGCTGCCGACTGCCAGTACTGGCTTGCGTGGCTCGGCATGCAATGCCGGCTGCACGAGCTGCGACACAAGCGGCGCATCAGCGTCGCGGCGGCGTCAAAGATCCTCGCGAACCTGGTCTACCAGTACAAGGGCATGGGGCTGTCGATGGGCACCATGTGCGCGGGCGTGACCAAGGAAGAGGGCCCGGCGCTGTACTACATTGACTCGGATGGCACCCGGCTGGCGGGCAACCTGTTTTGCGTGGGGTCCGGCCAGACGTTTGCATACGGTGTGCTGGACGCCGAGTACCGGTACGACCTGTCAGTGGAGGACGCGCTGGAGCTGGGAAGCCGCAGCATCTTGGCAGCCACGCATCGTGATGCGTACTCGGGTGGCTTCATCAACCTCTACCACGTCAAGGAGTCGGGCTGGGAGAAGCACGGGTTTAGCGATACGAACCCCATCTTTTGGAAGACGAAGCTGGAGAAGGGCGAGTTCAGCAATGTCACCAGCGATCTTTCGGAGAGGGTTTAGATGAGGAAGGGCGACTTGTAAGCATTGCGTGTAATTTTGCGGGCGTCGGAGGACCGGACAAGGGAAGACGGCGGGCTGTACCTGTATAACAGACATAAACAAGTCGCAGTTTGCGCTGCCCTCTCTTCCATCTTGCTCTATCTTGGTGAACATCTCATGTCTACATCAGTAATCTTGCAGTATTGTACACGCCAGAGCTTCAACATCATACAGAAGCCTCCACCGGTGGCTCGACTCCCTCTTCTGTTGACTCGAATCCCTCACGTCTCACAAAGTTACACCTATCCACGCCTAATATTCCCCCATCCGGCGCCCGTTCGTCAACCGACCACTTCCCCACGGCGGTACAGTCCAACCTGGACTCATACCCCGCCTCCCACATCTCGATCCCCGTCCACGCAATCATGGCCGCGTTATCCGTACACAGTTCCACCGGCGGCGCAACAATCTCCACATCCTCATACCCCCTCACATCCAACACCCTCCTCACCACATGTCTCAAAAACTTATTACTCGCCACGCCCCCCGACAGCACCAACGTCTTTATCCTCCCCTCCTCTTCATCTTTCCCTTTGCCAAACTTCTTGGCCGCATGTCCCTTCCTCTTATCTTCTGGATCCGCCAGCGCAAAGACAATCCGACTTGCTAGATGCTCAAACGCGAGCTTCATACATGCTCGTGCAAGTTCTCGCCGTTCGTCGAGGGGTATGCCGCCCTTGCGGGCGTTGACCAGTTTCTGGATTTGTGAGAAGAGGCCCGAGAAGCAGAATTCCATTGCCCTCCGGGAGGCGAGGGGGGCAGTTAAAGACCATCCCCTGGTGTGGGAGGTGTAAGGAGTGATTTCGTCGCGGCGGGTGGGGGGTGGGGTGTAGTTGTAGGAGGAGTCGGGTGAGGCTGGGGTGAGGGAGTCGGGGAAGGCAAAGGCCTCGAGGGCGGGGCCAAAGGAGACGGTGGTGAGTGTGGAGAGGAGGGAGGGGGGGAGGATGAGTTTGGCGGCGCGGTCGAGGAGGTTGCCGATGGCTACGGGGGAGCAATTTGCGAGGATGCGGTGCGAGGTGAGGGAGGAGGAGAGGACGAGTTGGGTGTGCCCGCCGGAGATGAGGAGGGTGAGGAAGGGGAAGTTTGGGGATGATTGGGGTGGTTGTTGTTGTTGTTGTTGTTGTTGTTGTTGGTCCTGGGATGAGGAGGGTGGTGGTGTTTGCAGAGCGGTGACGAGTCGTGGGGTGAGGGCGTGAGCCTGCATGTGGTGGACTGCTAGTAATGGCCGCTTCCAGGCGATGGCGAGGCCTTTGGCTAAGTCTAGGCCGACCGCGAGGTTCGTGGACATGCCGGGGCCGCGGGTGACTGAAATGAAATCCGGTAACCTCATCGTCCTATTCTTCCCGTGTACTGGAAGCCCCAATTTCACGGCCTCTTGCACTAGAGAAGGGAGATTTGTGGTGTGAGAGATGATGGCTACGGCGGGATGGACGCCGCCAAATGCGGTATTGTCGGATGTGATTTTCTTGTTGAAGAGTAGGCGTGCCGAAGGGCCATATTTCTCGAGGACGGCGACGCAGGTGTCGTCGCAAGAGGTTTCAATGGCAAGTGTCAAAAGGCTGGAGTGGCTTCTTCGGCTCAAGGAGTTGAGGAGAGCGGTCTTGGTGATGGTGTGTTTGGTGTTGAGAGTGAGAGTGAGAGCGCATGCGGAGAGGCACCGCGTCGGCGCAGGGCGCAGGGCCCGGAGGGAAATAATGGTGGTCATGACTCTCTGGGCTCCATTGAAACAGAAATGATGAATGGATTGGTTGCAGGCCTTCCCGTGGCGTAGTAATCCCCAATATTGAAGACCAAGTTTGAGAGAATCTCTCAGTTCAATTCTGATGTTGAAAATTTGGCAGGTGACACCAGCTGCTGATCCCTGCTCCCACCTCACGATAACCCCTTCTGATGTCAGAACCTCAACTCAACATCTCACCTCCCAATATCATAACATCACCAGCGAGTGCCTGAACTTTTAAATATGCCATTTTATTTCAGATTATCGACTGCAAAATGCTCTCTTCCACTCATGGAAGCCCCCCAAACTCCATGCATGCATCGCACATCCATGACCATGACATCCATGTAATAGCGTAGATACAAATCAAAACAAATGGAAGGTTTTGGCCTTTTCCTCCTCTCTACTGTTCACCCCCTCCCCCCATTTACGGCAACCCAGTTCGCAAACTCACACTTACACCCACCCGTGCCGCCATCCATACCGCCCAGCGAGGCATCAAAGTTCCTCGTGCCTTGGCCATTCACCAGATCCCCCCTCGTTGCCATGTCGTTGATGACAAACTTTGGGTTACTCTCAACGATCCTCTGCCTCTCATCCACGCTCCTCACAAACCCAAACTTCTTCTGCGGCTCGCCGCCATGCGTATCCAGGGTGATAGTCACCGGATATGGGAACGTCCCCGGGCGGGTGGAGTTACCGGGGGGTTGGGACGTATCAGAGAGCAGGCGCGCGAGGCCGTCCCTGCGAGTCCAGATCTCGACTTTGTAGCGGGTTTGGAGCCAGGTGATGAGGAAGTTGGCTTCGGTTTTGAGGGCACCACCGTTGAGATCGGCGGGGACGGGTGAGGGGTTGTTGCGGTCGAGGGGGATGACGGATTTCAGGAAGGTAGACTTGTCAAAGTAGGTATAGAAGGCGTAGCGCTCTGTGGGGAGACCGCGGTCGTAGAGACGAAGGGGTTGCTGTTCAGGGAAGGGAAGAAGGACAGCGGGCGCAGCGGTGCCGTCAGGAGACAAGACGGGCGGTGGGAGAAAAGAGACGAAGGGCGGCTGAGAGGAGTTGGTCGGGGTGCCGGAAGACTGACGGCGGGTGAGGACGGTGGGTCCGAGGGGTGTGTCGGCGGAGCGGAGAATGGAGATGTAGAAGGGGGTGGGCTCGCCGGCTTTGGAAGGGGATACGACGCCGTCGGTGGAGTTGCCGAGGAAGAAGATCTCTCTGAGGTTGGGAGGGGGTGGGTTGGGCCGGAAGCCGGGGTTGATGTTGTTCGCTTGGCGACGGACGAGCTGTTGGAGATACGAGGCGACGCCGACGGGACCGTTTCTGGCGGTCAGGGTCGGCTCGGGCGTGTTCCACAGCTGGCGAGTGTTGTTATCGAACTGGATCTGAACGATAAAGCTCGGCTGGCTGGAGTCGTAGGGAGCGGCCGCCGAGGCTTGCTCCTTGGGCAGCTCGCAGCTCCACAAGGTCGGGGGCGTAACGCAGCCACCCGTGTTGGTAGATTCAGTGCCCGCTATGGTGTTGATGCCCGTGGGTATCGGCGGGAAATTGGTGAGGTTGAGGAACTGCGAAGGCGGCGCCGCGCCAGCGGTCTGCCTGCCACGGAACACGGTCAGGGGAAGGGTGATGGCCAACACGATCAAGATGATGATCATGACGCCGATGCACAGGCAGATGCGTCTGCGCTTCCTCCCCTCCCGCCCCGGCCTGCCGAAGCAAGCGGTGAGTGGGATGCAGCAAGTGCGGCCGCCCCAGGCTCTTCCGGCTCTGTAAGCGACAGCATCCTCGTTCTCGTACCGGCGGCGCCTCCGTTCGGCCTTCTGTCTCTCGCCGTTACTATCGACGGAGGGCAGATTGTCGGCCGGTCGGAAGGAGCCAAGCGGCCTGTCGGGCATATATGCGGAGCGTGGCTCGGACGCATCGATGAGTTGCGGTGTTGAAGGGACATTCCGCAGGCCGATAGCGCCTTGCGAAGTCATCGTCCTCGACAGGCCGGGAGACACCGGACCCGGCGAGGGCGGATACATGTTGTAGTAGGGGTTACCCATTTGGTTGTTTCGGGGGTGGCCCGGGGGCAGCACGGCTTGATAGCGAACGTTGTGCTTCTGCGATGGCGGGGAATAAGGCGGAGGAAGTTCGGCAGGTTGTTTATGATCGTGATCGACGTCGTCGTCGTCTTCGACTGTTGCGTTCTTGGGCGGTCGTACACGTGCGCGAGGCGGAGCGGCCATGGACTCTGGCGAAGAACTCAGCGGAGGCGAAGCGGCTTGGACGACGATTCTGGGTGGGCGGTGCGATGGCTCGACGTTGCGGCTTTGGTTCGCAATGTCGACATCGACGCGCTTTTCCGAGATTTTGCTTTTATGTTCCTGGATCGCGGGTTCCGGTGCCGGAGGCGTAACCGTGACCACGGGAGAGACGACCCGGTCTTTTGTAGGCGCGGTTTTCTTTGTGGGCGAAGCGGCTTTCACTATGGGAAAAGTGAACTTATATTTTGGCGAAGTCGGCGTGGGTGGTTTCTTGTCAGCGTCCTTCCACCAGCCGCCTGACTCCTTTGTGTCGGCCCCTTGAGGCGTGGTTGGGGTTCGGGTGAAAGGAGTGATGACTTGATCCCACCAGCCCTGTGACCTCGAACTTGTCGTCGTTCCTGACCTTTGTCGACCTTTTTGCTTTGATGATCGCCGGACCGTTCCTCCTGGGCTACCGTCTTCCTCAAATAGAGTGACTGGAGTTGATGTGTCGTCTTCGTCGTCGCTGAGGAAAATCGTGGTTATCCTTGTGTCTCTCTTGGACCTTTTAGCTTTGCGTGGTGAATCACCCTCGTCGTCGGTGAGTATGACGGTGGTGGCCCCCGTGTTTCGATACGCCTTCGGTACAGATGGGACGGCGGGCACACGACCATTTCCCGGACCCTCGGCGCCTGTGACCCTCTGGGAGGCCCGTAGATCATCGCTATCCGGAGACCAGGCGGAAGCTGGTGCAGTTGTTGAGACGGCCGTGGCGGGCTCCCCAACAAAATACCGGCCAAAATCGATTGGGCTTTCCACCACCGCGGTTTGTGGACTGATCACCACATTTGAATCGGATGGCATGGCAAAGCCAATCATGATGGGGCCGCCACTCGGCGACAAGTCTTCGCGGCGTGGTGGCTCAACCTCTAATCTCTCGGGCGTCTTCACCTTACTGCTTTGGCCCTTTTTCCTGAACCATGCAAAGGTGCTCTCCTGCGCCGCCGACGTCCCCTCCAAAGCGCTGAGCGCAGCGGCATCCACAAACCTCCCAGTCCTGCGGTTCTCATTCTTCAATTGCTGCGGGCGGAACTTGGACATGTCGGTGATCAAGCTGATTCCAGCCTTTGCATTCTGCGCCTTTTGCCTCTGTCGAGACCTGGGACGCATCGGCCTTTCCACCGAAAGTCGAGAAGCGAATGTGGTTCTCCGCGGCGACGGTGATGGCCTTCCAGTTCCGGACCCGCGGCTCAAAAGATGACCATCACCGCTGCCAGCGTTGAGCGGGGTTAACGGCTCATCGTCATCTTCCCAATCCTCCCATTCCTCTATTGTTCTTTCCAACGGGGGGTTCAGAGGGCCGCTGTGAAGCGTTCTTGACCCATCCATTTTGCAAATACACCACCCAAGGGTGACTCAGCTCGCAGGTGGCGTGTTCGTTTCTCGGTATTGGATGAAGCTATCTCAGCTTCGCGCGTACGGTTCCAAATTATCGTGGCGTTCGCGGTCGTTGACGATAAGTGTGAAGCGTCGAAACAACTCTAGAAGGGAATTGTTTTGCCGTCCAAAGGCTCACAAAGCTCAAAGGACCATTAAAAAATTGGTAAGGCTCGAGCGAGCAGACAAGGAACAAAGAAGGGCGGGAAAACTTCCCCTGTTGACTATTGTCCTCCTCGTGAGGCAAGAACAAGGAACAATAGAAACTCAACACAGTAGAATGCCCGCCCCTCCGCGACGACGCAACCCAAACAACAAAGAAGAGAGCTCACAAGAGGAAAAAGTCAGCGGAGGAGAAGGGTAAGGTAGAACACGAACGACCACCTCGGCCACCACCTGACGGCATCGCGCTCCCGGACTCCCAGGATCCAGATTGCCTGCCAGCGCAGCTCGCACCAACCCATTACCCACCGTCATGGGATTCTGCCGTTCCTCCTCATGAATGGCCAGCTTTCCCAACCAGCCTCCGCCCTTGCCGGCCTTGCGTCTTCCTTCCCCTCGCCCTACGCGCTCTGTGGTCCAAGGTTGATGGAGCGCAATGTCTCGTCGTGCGGAATAGGCGCTCAGCAGCAGCTCCCCGCGCGCCCATTGGTCGCCCGCGAGCTACCCCTGCTCGCATCTCAGCTCTCACGATTGGTCGGCTGTCGCGGGCCTCTTGGGACGCGGCCACCAATCGACCCCGGCTCGTCGCTTCCCGCCAAGCGACCAGTGCAACGAGCGAGAGTGCGCTGGTCGCCAAGATAATTAAGCGCGCGAAACATCCTTTGCGCGAGAGAGCATGGAAAAGATGGATCCTCACTTACGCCTATCCGACATAACCAGAGATCAAAATCCCATTGCGCGTTAATAATCATCTCAATTCCTGAAAGTCATACTGATTAAGCCCCCAAAGCACGCACTCAGACAGGTGCCGGAGCCTCCACGGTGGACTCACCACCCGGCGCATAGTGAATCATCGGCTCGGACGGGACACACCAATCCCAAACGGCTAGCCGATTCCCCAGGCCACCAACAGCGGGTATCTCACCTATGGGCAACCAGAGGAGCATCTGAAGGAATGGTGCGGCAGTGCCAGACCACAGGAAACTTGAAACATCACACAGTGCTCCTCGCAGCTGGGAGCGCTAGTTTGTGACTGCAAACCGGCAAACACACCTAACCTTGCCATAGGTAACCCAGAGGCCTTCGCCTCCATGCCTTCGGGCCGTGGGAATTCCATCAAACTCACTCCCCTGCGCCTCGGGCACTTCTACAAGGTGATGAGGTGTGAGGTGCAAACGGAGATCGCTCACTGCCCTGTTGCACTGTGCCTAAATCTCACTCAGGATATCAGGATGATCACTTCTTGACACAACTCGGTCAGTGGGTAGCAATGAACTCTCACCAGTATCTCCCCCAACCGTAGCGCCAGCTCATCCAGAATACTCTCCCCACCCTCGACCCATCCTCGGTTCACCGACACCCACCCTCGAGTCAGCAGCCCTGATAAATAAAAACCTCAGCAACAACTGCAGTAGGAATCACAACTCCAACTCATCCCCCCTCAAAGAAAAAAAAAACCATCCCATAACACCCTCCCTTCCCGCTCCGCAACCGTCGCCGTTTCGAAACCCCTCCCCCTCATTGGACGTACTAGTCATCCCGGCTCCCAACTGCCGCTGCTGCCGACGCAGGATTCGCCGAGCCCGCAATCCCAAGACGCATGCCAACGAGGGGAAATGTGATGCCAAGTTCCCTCTTGCAGCTGCTGGGAATAGAAAGCGTCGGACGTCGTGACGAGGTTCCCGACTCAGGGATTCGGAGCTGGCGGTTTCCATTCTTGTGATGCACTGAGGTTGGATCACGGGCCAGGATGGGCGTTGAGCCCCGGCGCATCGACAGGCACCTCTGCATGCGTCAGGCATATCCGCATTCTCGAAAATCCGAGGGAAGTCTGGTTGAAGTTCAGCTCGCAATCCGACATGGGTCTTGGCGCGCCAAGAAAGCCAAGCTTTTTACAGATCTTGCCAAGATTTCGATGCCAAGGCGCCAAGAAATCCCTGCTGGAGGACGTCATCTTCGAGATTGGCTGCGAGGGTTGCACATTGGACTGGTGCTGAGGTTCGTGAGGAGGATAAATGGCGTCAAAGTTGAGGTTTTTGAGGACTGGGGCTTCATTTTGCACCGCTACACCTCAAGGTTTCCCCGAGAGCGTCAAGACTGCGGTGTGAGGCAGATGGTCGTCAAAGCAGCAATCGTAGAATTCAAGGTCGGTCGTGCTCAGATATTCCAGATATCCATCCTCTGCCTATAGGGCTCAAGTGCGAATAGGGACCCCTTGAAGATTACGTTGAAGTCTCTCCTCATCCCCCATAGATCATAGCCACACCAGGGCTGCAAATGAGATTCCTTCCCCCAATCGTGAGTGTCCTCTGGACGTTGTGCTCTTCAGCAGCAGCAGTCGCACTCCTCGACGAAACCACCGCGCATGTTCATCTCAGGTTGAGGCTCAGCGCCCTGTTATCTCGTAAGCTGCTGAACATGTTTGGGGCACCACTCTGACCGGCCGTCGGTCTAGAGGTTCCAGTGCGGAGGTCGCTTACAGGCTGCTGAGTGACAACGCTGTCAAGCGGAATAGCTTCCATGGGCTGTTGTTGCTGAGGGGCATCGGAAGAAGGCATCTTGCTCGATAAGTGAGATGGGAATAGCGAAGCAATATTGACGTCAACTGGTGCGGTCAAGAGCAGCGTTAAGAGATATCGTAGACGACGTTGCAGAAGAGGGGAGCAGGCAGGGTGAGGAGTCAAGGCTCGAGGCCGGCGGTGTTGGGCATTTATCCCCTCACCACAGACCGCCGATGGTTAGACCTCGTGGTGTGTGAGGGGAGAGCCGGTGTGTCATTGGTCGTGGGCACGAACAGGAGGACTCCGACAGCTCTCATCCAAAAGGACAGTCGATACTGAGCATGCAGCAAAGGCAGGCGCAACGCAGCCGACCGGCACCGAGTTGTGACGAAGCGGTAACTTTGGTACCTAGTATTGACGTCTCCTAACCTACGTAGGGTACGGTTTCGCGGCTGGCGCGAGTGCTGAGGTCAATGTACGAGAGTTAAACTGCTGGTTACGGGCTGATGAAGCTGAATCCACGCTGGCTGAAAGTCGGTGATCGGTTCAGCCGCGGATAAGTCGGACGCACCCAGGACGGTGACCGTCCGGACGTTGAGCGAGGGCCTCGCTGGCACTGAGTGAGATGACGACGTATTCGCGCAAAGTATACGCCGTGTCATCACGATAGCCGCAGCTCTGCCGTGTTTCGGAATAATCAAGGTTGACGATTCGAGAAGAGGCAATACCGTGGGCGCAGACCTGCTGTCGCCCTCTGGGACAGAAAGAGGTTAAGACGCCGAAGGCCAGCGCTGACTGCGGGAGAGCTAGCCGGCGTTTCCCGACTTGATCCAATCAGACCTGACGACGTCATGGTCAGGCGCCGGTGGTTAACGGACGAGTCATCATACCGATTAGCAGACATTACAATCGCAGGGGCGACCCGCGAAAATGGGACCGGGTTGGTACAGTTTGCGTTGACGGTGCTCAGGTGGATCGGCGGAGATGTTTGGGTGCGGCCCCTGCCGAGAGATTCCCAAGTTTCCGTTCCGCGCCAGCTTCTAGAAGGGTTACTTCCAGCTCCATTTCGACAACTCCCGAAGATCCCGCTCCCGTCACGGAGAAGATACGAATAGCAACGGAGGATTTTAAGACCTCGAGGATACCAGCACGTGATACTAGTTCAATCGACAGAACATTTTCCGAGTTCTGCACTCTGCATTCAACCGGTCTGTACTTGCCTCACCAGACAAAACTTGCCGCTAAGGTACGGCACAGGAAAGGAGAGGGGTTAGTGCCGTGACATTTTTACCAAATAAACTGCTCATCAGGACAAATAAACGCAGCTACCAGCTCTGGGCAGACCTTCATGGAATAATGCCAATCTTTCGTCAGGAAACTTGGAGCTGAAGACCCTTTTGCAGGGAGCCGAGCAACTTGAAGGATCGGAACCACGATCACCCACCTCAGGTTGACCCCCACGCCATCGGATAAGATGCTGACCTAGTTCAGGGGCACCTTTCCGGATTCCAACTCCCAGGTAACTCGACAACAACACACGGGGGAATGCAAAGCTCAGAGGAATTTATTCAGGGGAATCATTCAACACGAGTTGTGGCTTACGTGTCGCTATCCGAGACCATGGGCCAAGAGCTCCAATCTTGCCATGCACCGCCAAGTCCCCAGTGCATCGTGTCGAATGGTCTGGGCTTTGATTGCGCCATACCGCATGGAGAACAGCCCGAAGTGAGGGCGAATCTGGGCCCTGGATTGCAGAGCGCCAAATCCGTGTTGGCGCCGCGGTTGGGTGTTGTGCGCTGATCAAGCCACCGATCGGCTCGCCCTCCCAACCGCGCTCTCCCTCAACTTTGCTTGCAGAGAGAGGGCTCTGCTCGCATGATCGCCCGCTGTTTGCTCACCATCGTTTCCTCAGCGTTCCTGACCGGTACAGTAAGCAAGCAATGTCGTTTATTGGCCACATACTACTCTGCGAGCCTGTGCTCGAGTAGCTCAACGGGAGGACACGAGACCCTTGGCCGAGCAGTACCCCTGACCCAACGACACAACCTAAGAACCTGGAATGGAAGGCAAGACGGCAAAAGAGTATCTTTATAGGATTCATCGCAGCTTAGCACCGGCGCTATCTCGCCCCCACGTGTGTGCGACATGCGGGCGCGAGGTGCGCTTTCCGCTCGAGCGGCGAGTTTGCCAGTTGCTGGTGCTGAGCTTTGTCTGGATCACGGTGCAAAAGATTGCAACTCTCCTATCTGGCATCCATGCGCGGCCCCGGCCAGTCATTGCACTGCAACTCAAGTGCCTTTGAGCGGCGGGGAATTGCAGAAGGGCAGAGCGCCTTGCGTCTGGCCCTCATCAAAGGGATCCATGAAATTGGGAGGGATAGGTACATTAGCAAACTGGGGTCAATCTGGCAAAAATGCGGGACGCCCACCCTGAACTTGTATCGAAAACAGAAGTGGAAAAAAATATGAACATTCCGGCAATCTGGATGATTTGTCCACTCCATCCCCTATTCCAAGTTTCCTCCACCCGTAAGCACACCTTGGCTGCCGTATTTGCGATGCAACTGCTTCTCCAGTGATCTTCCCGGCACGGTAGCCCCAAAGTACGATCCCTTTGCAGGTTTCCGCTCCCTTAGCAGCAACGTCCGGCAAACGGAGACGGTATCGGCAGTGGCCAGATCCGGGCAGACACGGTTTACAGAACAGCCCCCCGACCGAAGCTCGCTGTCGGCGCACCCACGGGCAGCCGTTTCGCCATTGATTGCTAGGTCCGAACTCCCCTGCCAGCGGGAGCACTACGACGGACGCCTCCGGGCTCTCTGCAGCGTCAGAGAAAGACACGAAACAAGGGCGCCACCTTTTGCTTTTAGTCGTTTCGCCCGCCTGCACGCTCCCGAGACTCAACGGGGAGGACCGAAGGGCCCTTACGATCAACTCCAGTCTGTCCCGCGCGCCGCCCCGCTGCGCAACACACCTCTTCACCTTGACTCTGTCGCTCGTTACCTACCCTACTCGCACCACTAAGCAACCGGACTGCTTGAGAGCACCATCTGGTTGCTCCCCACGCCGATTTCCACGCTGGCGACCCTCAAGCCAAAAGGCTCCTCATCATCCAGCGAACGGCCGGCTTCGCAACACCACCGAAGACGGTCATCGGCTGCAGCGCCCGCCGCCCGATTGGACGATCGCAAGTGGTCGGAGGCGCAACTGGGTGCCGGTCTTCAGCCCCGAGCCTCTCGACTGTCGCCCATCCCAAGTACGTGGCAATTCCTTTTTTGTCCCACCCCGCCAAACGAAGCTCGTGTTGCGATCCTCCGGGAACCAGCAGGTCTGGAGAGTGGAGCAGCGTGGTACGAGCTGCTTGTAGTAGCGTTGTATGGTAGTGGTGCTGACAGAGAGGCTCGGTTCTTTCGCTCCCGTTCCGCAGGCACTCCCAATTCCGACATGTCTTTGTCACGCAGCCCGTCCCCTGTGCCAGGCGGAGGCTGGTCGAGTCCAGGACTGAATATCAGCACGAGCGGCCGGTCGAGTCCAACGAGGGGATACTCGGGCGCCAATGGAACACCAGTCATGTGGGAGTCTGCGAGACTAAAGAGAGCTGGCGACAGCGGCTACCCGTCCTTCTCGACACAAAACAAGGGCTTCTTTACTCGCCACATGCGCCGTCTGTCGAGCAGTCTGCCCCGATTCAACGCCGGCAGCCTCTACCCCGACGAGAAAAAGGACAAGGCCAGTCCGGGCTCGTGGTCTGGTCCAAATGTTCCCTTGCTCGGACGATTACGAGGCATCATGGCTCGAATGGGCCGGAAAATGAAGATTAGGTTGGTGATCGTGTTGATGTTCATCTTCTCGATCATATTATTTTACAATACCCGTAAGTGGTTGATCCCGACTGCCGCAGGCATGACGACGTTGCTAACGCCTTGAAGCACTCGTTTACTACTGGCGAAGAGCGTCATGGCTGGGCGGGGGCGAGAAGTTCGTCATTATACTAGCTGCCAATGTTGGGGGCGGCGTCATGGAGTGGAAGGGCGCACGAGAATGGGCTATCGAGAGAGACTCTGTACGGAACAAGAAAAAATACGTCGGCAAGTGGGGGTATGATCTCGAGATTGTGGACATGAGCACAAAGAAGCGCTACGCCCACGAGTGGCGCGAGAGCTGGGAAAAGGTCGACTTCATCCGGTCGAGCCTGAGGAAATACCCCAAGGCCGAATGGTAAGCCTTTCACACGCTCTGTTGCGCTTCCTGCCGGCCTAGTCTAACATCTGGTTCGCAGGATTTGGTGGCTCGACCTCAATACCTTTATCATGGAGCCAACCTACTCGCTCCAGGACCATATCTTCAACAATCTCGAAAAGCACGTTTACCGCGATATCAACGAGTATAACCCCCTGAACATCACGCACCCTATCAGCGACCACTTCCTGGAAAACGAGTCAAAAAGTGCTGTTGGTGACGGCAAGGCGAATTCTATAAATTTGATCTTGTCACAGGATTGTTCTGGTTTCAACCTCGGCTCCTTCTTCGTCCGAAGGAGTCCTTGGATTGACCGCTTGTTGGATGTTTGGTGGGATCCAGTGGCATACGAGCAGAAGCACATGGAGTGGGAGCACAAGGAGCAGGACGCCCTCGAGCAGCTCTACACCACGCAGCCGTGGATCCGCAAACACACGGCGTTCCTCCCGCAGCGTATGATCAACAGCTTCCCGACCGGCGCGTGCTCGGAGAATGGAA
Organism: Podospora aff. communis PSN243; assembly: GCA_033296975.1. Taxonomy (NCBI): domain Eukaryota; kingdom Fungi; phylum Ascomycota; class Sordariomycetes; order Sordariales; family Podosporaceae; genus Podospora; species Podospora aff. communis PSN243. The sequence goes on from MU865922.1 coordinate 735,246, forward strand.
ACGATACCCGGATACACTACGACAAGAAAGATCGGGACTTCCTCGTTAACATGGCGGGCTGCGAATGGGGCCGTGATTGTTGGGGCGAGATGTACAGCTTCCGAGAGCTCAGCTACTACCTCAACCGCAACCCTTGGGAGCGGTTCAAGGAGGATCTTGTGGCTGTGATTTGGTATAAACTCACAGGGCGCAAGGTCAAGCTCTAAGCCGTCGCACGATCAGACGCCGACATGATACCCACGACGATCCAACCCCTCTCCGCTCGATGTCGGCCTTTTCTCGGCATCGAAGGGATGGTGATATTCTCCCCAGCCTTCTGTTTTACTACGACCCATCTTGTTTGCAACACGGCGTCACGAAGGGCACCAGGTGCCCACAGCACGCTCTGGCAGTGGGCCAGTTGTGCCAAATTTTCCCTCCCGAGCAGGATTCGGCGTCGGCTATGTTATTCTCTTCACTACACATATTGATACGCCTGCCGAAAGAACCGTCAGGCCCGTTTTTATTTTCTGCGCGAGGAATCCTCCTTGCGCCAGGCCCCGCGGAGTACTGAGGATAAAGGAAACATACGGAGCATCTGTACCGGAGTATTATTCATTCTGCGTTACAGCCCTTGGCATTTTCACACCATGCGCGGCGCTCAGGTCAGAAATATGCAAGAGCACATGTACCTTAGAGTAAAGGGGATATGAAGGAAGCCGGACTGTGTCTGCTCTGGATAGGCGGCGGATACAGGGACGGACGACCAATAGAGATGGATGGCAGAATGAGAGATGGATGAGGCGAATTGAAGCTATAATGTCTTTTTGACGGGGATCCGTCGCTTCACTTGAGCGTTTTCTGATGCGTGATGTCTCGGTGACTCTGGTGCTTGCTTCCGACACGCATCAGTAGGGAGGTCAAGTTGGGAAAGGGGCTGAGAGTGCTACGAGGAGTGACTCGGTCAGCGAGGTCAGCCCAAGTCATCTCATCTCCTGATTTCTTGTCCACCCATGTTTGTCCGCAACGATGTCTCACGTCATGGCTTAGACGCACGGCGGGTAATGTAGACAAGGACGCAGAGACGTACCACGGCAGGTAACTGACAGTCGCTGTGTGTCCTGTACAGTAATATAAATATATTTCAGGGCAGAGGGACGAGACGAATGGGAATTGCTGTGTAACTGACCGGAACTTCGTTCAAGACATGAATTCAGCGGCTTGATCCTTGGGATAATATGGTTTTACAAAGGCCCTGGGCATATGAAAAAGGGAGGACGGTCTGTTTAAACATCAAAAAGTACTGATGAAGGCATTGCCAGAAGAAAAGACATCTCCTCCATGAGAAAAAACGTGCCGCTTAGAGTCCAAGAAACCTTCACGGAACAGTATTAGACCAAATGTGCTGCAAGAAACATTGGATATCAAAGTCGTATATGACAAATGTGAATGGTCGTGAAGTCTCTGTTCGCAGTCCAAGCTCTATTTAGTGCAGCGCAAGCAAGATGAAAGGAATATCCGCCCCTTAGGGCTTGCCCCGGCAACAAGCGCTTGTTGGTTAAAAAGACGCAGAGTATGGCGTCTCTAAATAAAAACGGGGAATTATGAACAATAATTTGTCAACGAAAAGACTATCATGCTCCTTGATTTTCCCTCGTAGAGGACGTCCAGAAGTAGCTCCTCGGACTCCACTCCTCTGTGTTTGGTCAAGAAGAAGAATAGATCCCGTACGGCATATTATATGCGCTTAGTAACAGTAGATCCTGTAGGGCCACAGAATATCCCGTCCTCGGAGGAACAAGATGGCAGATAGTGACGCGATGTCAGGGGATGAGATGATCTCGTAAACGAGGCCATTTCAAAGGCTTGCAAAGATGTCGGTAGAGTTCGACAGATTCCGGTTGATACTCCAGCGCATCCCAGGCCCTCCTGACGACGGGGTCCATGGCATCCTTGTGGCTATTTTCGTCGTCATACGCCTGGAGGCCATGCCGTACTGACTCCAGCTCTTTATTCTGTCTTCCAGAACTTGGGTTTCTCCATCCAGGCCCGCGGAAATTGCGTCTCGGGGTCGAGCTCAAAGGAACCGGAGGCGCGTGCAAAATTTGGATTGGTGCGAATGAGGACATCTATGACCCTCAAGATGCTCCGTGAAATGGATCGCTCAGGTGGTTCTTGATGTGGATGAAGTAAGGGAGCTCACCCGTCCCGAGAAGGTCGGGCTCGCTCTTCACATCTGCAAGATGGAAGTTTATCGAGTTTCGGTAAGTCTACCTCGGAAGTGAGCAGCATGCCATCAATTGGAAGCTTACCACCAAGCTCACGCCCCAGGCCGGCGATCACAACCCAGGAGCCGTCCACGCCGTCCAAGGCAAAGGGCCTTCTGCAGGCCCTGGGCAAGCATCCTGCCGTTGATGCCTACCCCAAGGCGTTTTCGCCCAGTACGCCGACGTCTTTTCCGGTGATGCCACTGTGCGCTTCAAGGTTGCAGTTAATAAGCTGGCCTTGAGCCGCATCGGCAAAGTCGCGACAGTTGCCAGCGCGTTGACAGTTCAGATAGTGCTTAGAGCTTGATGCGGGCCGTTGAAGTGGATATGCGGGGGAGGGGCAGTCATATGGTGGGGTGTGCTACCTACCTAAATCGGGAACGGAGCTCCTGTTGGGATTTTGTAGAACATAAAGGGAGGGTGAGCGCCCAAGATTGAACGGTAATCGCGTGCCTGGTGCATTTATACGTCGTTTCGGATAGTTATCGGGAGTTGTATCTCGAAATGAGAAGACTTGAATCTGAAGGAAATTTGAAGCTGGAACTGCAGAGGTGTGCCGTCCTCCAGGTTGTGGGGAACACTGAGCTCCAGTGTATATAGTGGGGCTGTCACCCACCACCAGCTCAGCCCAGCCAGTCAGTCTCCATCCTCACTTTGACGGTTGGATCTGCGAGCGATTGGCTCTCGTTCTCCGCCCAGCCCATCGACGACACCTCGCTGGACAAAGCGAGTTGGGCAGTCCGGTACCTCGAAACACGGGCTGCGCGCGTCGAATCAACCTGGTCAGGTCAACGACATGCCCGACGGCTATCTTCACCGCCTTGAAACACCCGACGAGTGTTGGGATGCCGCCGTGGCTATGGGTGGCCAGTTTTGTTTCCCGTTTCTCCCATCCCGCTTCCTCAGGCTCGACTTCATCCACGCAACCCCCGCGCTAGGGTTCCCTTGGGTCTTCGAGGCGCTTCAGACGAGGGTATATTCGGACACGGCCGTTCTTGTCCTCACTGCAGGGTCTGATAGGTGTCCTTTGGGCACCCGCTGGCGAGTTCATCAATGCATCTATTGGTGTCGGTGCCACGGGAACTGACTCTTTGCGGCCGAGATGCTGGTAGGTTGGGGCAAAATATTGGATGGATTTGGGAGTGGGTTTACTCACCCTGCCCAGAACATAAGACCTCAGGGTCCTCCCCTGGGATATGTCGGGTTTTTTACCTAGATGGTAACTGGCTTTGGATTCTTCCCTGTATACATTGGTTGCACGAGATCATCTCTTCTTCGTGGGATTCCCGGGTTGGAACCCACTGAGCTATTGTTGTCAGGCCCGGTCATTCATCCATTGTTCATTCATTATACAATAAACCTGTTGGCTATTGTATGACAAGGTCCCTCCTTCACACGTGCCCTATCTTCTTTATTCACGAGTCTCATCCGGTTGTCACAACTCACTGTGACTCGCAAGGCTAAATTTGTGACCTACCTTTTCCCAAGAGACCTACGCTGGATCGTTGTCTCCTACTGCTCGTTTTCTGAAGTACTAAAGCCGCTCGAAGCGCCCGCCACGATAGCATCAGGTTCATACCAAGCCCGACAACTCATCAGAACAACAAAATCTCCAGGAGAGATACACTATCATTATGCTCGTTTCAACAGCCCTCTTTTGGGCTGCTAGCGTAGCTCTAGCAGTTGCTCACAAACCGCCACCCCCCAGCAGCCCAAGCGGTGGCTACATTCTCAAAGACTACTTCAACACGTCAAACTTCTTCCGTGAGTTCGACTTTTATTCAGAGGCGGATCCAACTCACGGCTTCGTCACCTACGTCGACGCCAAAACTGCCAACCGAGACGGCCTTGCGGGCTACTCTTCCGGCGGCATCTACCTCGGGGTTGACTACAAAACCAAATCCACCACCGTCGGTCGCCCTTCCACCAGAGTCGAGTCCAAAAAAGCATGGCACCGTGGCCTCTTCATCGCCGATATCAAGCACATGCCTGCGGGTACCGCCGAGTCAAAAGGATGTGGCCTCTGGCCAGCCTTCTGGACCTTCAGCAAGGGCAACTGGCCGGATAACGGCGAAATAGACATCATCGAGGCAAGTCCTTCCCAACCCAACAAGAATCACCCCGTCTAACACCTCTGCAGGGCGTACACAACCAAAACCACAACTTCATGGTCCTCCACACCAAGGACACGTGCAAAGTAACCAACAACGGCGCCCTCACCAACTCTCGCCTCTTGTCCGACGACTGCATCGGCTACCTTGGGTGTAAACAAGCTGCTGGCTCCCCAACCACATTCGGCGCCGACTTCAACAAAAACGGCGGCGGCGTCTACGCCATGGAGTGGACCAACGAAACCATCTCGGTCTGGTTCTTCCCGCGAAACTCCGCCATGTTGAAGAACGGCACGCTCTCCACCGCCTCCCCCGACCCGTCCAAGTTCGGAAAACCTCTGGGTAGATTCGCGCCGGCGGGGTGTGATATCCCCGGGGCCTTCAAGGATCAGAGCATCATTATCAATACTTCACTTTGCGGTGACTGGGCGGGGGCACCGGATGTGTGGAATTCGAATACCGATTGTAAGGCGATGGCGCCGACGTGTGAGGCCTTCGTCGGATCTAATCCCGAGGCCTTCACCAACGCTTTTTGGATTATCAAGGAGATCAAGGTGTTTCAGAAGGAGGAGGGTGGGAGCGGGAGCGGGAATGGGACCGAGTATGGAGGTGGAAGAGGGGGTGGGAAGGGATTTGGGAAGAGGGGAGCAAGCTGGAGGACATAGTAAATATAATGAGGAGAATGCCTTCTTTCATATTTGGCACGGGAGCTTGGGATATTGATGTTCGGTGTTGCGGGATATTGGTAGATTGGTTGCACCATATTGTTTGAGCGGTTGAGGTTTTCTTTGTAAATATTTACGTTCTTGAGATACCCGATCTGCTAACAGTCTCTTGTCTTGACCGCCATGATGTGGATTGCAGTGAAACAATATCTGGCCTTGATTATGCTCTTCCCTTGCCTGCCTGAGGGTTGTGAAAACAAAATATAGCTCCTGATAATACTGCCGTGATACATCGAGAACCATGCTGTTCTGGGAATGGCCGCATCCCGCATCTGTGTCTCCGCGCCAGCTTGGAATGATCTTCTAATATGACGGACATCATGAGAGTCCTCCATTATTCTCTCGTCACCTCCTCGGCTTTTTTGGAGGCGGACATCGGGGGCATCTTCAACAGTGCTTTCTGGAAGTCCTTCCACCTTAGCCCTTTTCGGATGCTGATGTAGCGACCACTCGGTCTTCGCCGTAGGTTCGGCATGACGCTCACCCACCTCGGTGACACAGCTGCTAGAGACGTTTGTACGTGTGTCGACAAGGCACGATCATCTATGGCATCGATGAACGTCCAGATGAACGTCACCTCTGACATCGGTCGCTTTCTCTCATATTCCTCACGATAATGTAGTAGGAGAGTCTTCAAGTCGCTGCCAGGAGGTGGTGGCGCTCGTTTCGTCTCCGACTTTCGGCTCTCATTGCTTGCCCTTCTACGCCTGGTCTGTGGGGAAGGCGTTTTAGCTGACAAGGTCCGGTTCCCGGTCTCGGGGGGAGGTTGGGTGTTTACGACGGTGCCTGGGAGCTGGTTAGGGTTGAATAAAGGTTTTTGGTTTTGATCGCTTACAAGGCAGCGCATCATCGTCTTCGCCACTGGGATGGTTGGCGTTGTTTCCGCTGGGATGGTTGGCGTTGTTTCCGCTGGGATCTTGAGCTGGGTTAATCTCGTTGCCGAGACCCTCTAACGCGTGCACTAGCTCATCTTGTCGGAGAAGGAGGCGATTCAGGAGTTCGATTCCACCCTCTGGTAACTCTTGACGGGCGTCTATTGTACCCACTTGGCTCTCGATGGCGGCAACCTTCTGTTCTACGGCGATCTTTTCTGCCCTGAGTCCCCGAATCTCTTCCTGGAGGGAACGGATCGCTTCGAGAGCTGTGCTATATTGCTGCCGAATAGAGTTGATGTCCGCAGAGACGACTATGTCCGTTCCCTCCATTTTTCCTTGAAGCATTCCCACTCTTTCGGCCATATCTGCTATCGCATTCGTAACTTGCTCTTGGTTAGACCTTACCTCCTGCCGCAGCGGAGGTAGGGCGTCTCGAAGCGGCCCTAGCTGCCTCAACTCTGAACGTAGCTGCTCAGATATTTCCTTTGCTTCCGCGACGGTGGTTGTCACGAGTCGCTGGTGGTCCAAAAAGTCGCGTTTCATTAGCGTAAGGGAACTGCTAAGTTGTCTAACTTGCTCGTCGAGGTGTCGCTTCAACGTGGCGACCTCGCGACCGGTGTGTTGCGCGTTGAGGTAGCTGGCCCATCCGCTGCTGAGAGCATTTTGCAGGTTGTCCGGCTTGAGGGGATCAGGTTGTGACCCAGTCAAGAAATCCGACAGCTGGGAGGATAGCTGCGAGTCGCTCAGAGGTCGCTCGAACAAAGTTGATGTATCGGATAACTGTGATGACATGACGAATAGGAATGAAGATGCGAAGATGGGCTGGCTTCTGTTTCGGCATTTCCATGACCAAAATAACGCTCGTCAAAATAACATCTCCCAGTGTGCGAAGTTGGTTCAGTGAGGGAAGTTACGACCTTGCTCCTGCCAATACCCCGAGCGTCAAGAATCGGGAAGGAACGGAACAGGAGACAGCCAATTGCTTCTCCTGGCCAAGAGACGGGGCTCAGAATGTGAGCTACCCGCATCATAACTCGGGCACCTCAAGTCCCTGTCTCCTGTCTCTACCATGATGCTGACCGTTTTCGTATCTTCTCAAGCGGCTTAGCCCCAAGACCAAGACTGATGTTCCAAATTCTGAGCAACCATCCTTGAACATACGGGCCCAGGAGAAACATAGGAACAATCGGGCACAATGACAGACATAACTAGTCCTAGAACAATACAATATCAAGATGTCGTCGGCGAGAACCGTGTCTTTGTTTCATCGGACGAGTCATTGCATCATGGCTGGCGGGCGACGGCCCCGACATTGGCCTCCGGGACCAGTTTCTTGGTGGCTTCGCCTCGGGCCAAACAACCCGCGTAGGCTTTGGGAGTGGACAAACTTTGGGGAAGATAGCAGCTCATCATAGCGACTTTGCTCCCAGAGGTTCGCCTGGGTGCCGGGGGCTTTATCTGCTGATCATGCCCCGACGAGGCCGAGAGGAACACAATTGCGAAGAACACAAACACCACAAGCCCCGGCGTTGCAAAACACAAAGCGTAAACTGAGAATCAACCCGCGGAAAGTTAAATCCATGCCCTTGTCATGATGTGGGTTTTCACACCCTCGGCCTTCCGACGAAAAAAACCTCAACAGAGGTCAACAAACAGGGCCTCAGGTCGAATATGAACTCACGATGCCGCGTTTGTCGTTGTCCTGCTTTTTCTCCTTCCAACAACATCGCACTCCTCCTCTTCCTCTTCTGAATAACAACATCAACACCAACATAATTCCCACAATCCCCCTTGTCGGCGACAAGGCCTCATCTTCGCCCGCTCGTCGTCGGGGCTCACACGGTCGTCGGCCTAGCTCAGGAGGGGGCCCTTGTTAGGCAGCGAGGGGTTTTGTTTATCGCGGGCTGATTGGCCAACTAATGTGGGTCCTTCGGTGCCGATCAGCTGCTAAATGGACCTCCGCCTTTGAACTCTCCCCTCTTCACTGCTTCTCCCAACAAACTTCGAAGCTTCCATCAAGCATTCATCTATTTCCATCGAGCCAACCTCGGTTTCATCATGGCTGGAGTGCAGCCGCCTTGGCCATGATCAGACGCACGGCATGGCGACGCCTTGCAATCAGAGAGGGGCCGGCACTAGGCCGCCGTGATCTGCCAGACGACCAGCCAGGACTGGTCTGACGGAAGCTGGCCCAATGGCCCAACAACAGCTAGCCACCATGGATCGCACCCACACGTAAGGTTGGTCTTCAACACATATTCAGCGGATCTCTCCAACTAACTTTCGTTTCTCAGGCCGTGCCTATGGACGTGCATGTTCCATGACACATCCTTGACCCGGCTACCCACTTCGCCCATGTGATAGATTGGGATACTCTTCAAAGGCCCCTACACCAGAGCCTCTCAGGATCGCAACGATGTCAGGCCCAACCACCACCAGTCTTCGTCCTGGGCAGGACAGGTAAAAGGCCCACGGCGCAGTTGGATAATCTCCTGATTCTGACTGCGGGTTATGACCTCGATGAATGTATGAGTGCATTGCTAGAAGGTTGTACGATACCGGCTGCCATTTGGATAGGTCGACTGCACTTCTTGTGACGCACCTATGCTTACTTTTGCGAACAGTAACGATGTGAATACGCGACCCTTCAAGAGGCGTTCAGGCACGACAAAAGACCAGGGTTTCGCGACTTCTGTTGTGGGATGGGACATGAATGACGTCTTCTCATTTTCGAATTCGGCATGCATCTTGCACGTTGCTCAATTAGCACACATGGCGACTGGTGGCTATAAACTCGCGATCTCGGATTGGTGTATTACTTGGCTTACGGTCATGGGTAAAACATTCAGGGTTCAGCCGGCGTATCGTGATTGTGAGTGACACTGTCTCGTTGGAAGGCTTGGATGATGCTGATGGCGCACCTAGGAAAACGACTTAGTTCCGAAGTCTGGTCCTGGGCATGACGTAAAAAGGCCTGCGATCCTGGGCATGATGCTTTGATAAAAGGCCCGCGATCCTGGGCATGACGCTTGGATAAAAGGCCCAGACTGATTTCCAAATATCAGTCCGCCGTTTGGGTACTGATGCTACTCGGCAACTGTACATCCATCCTTTCACCGATGGATCTACTTGTGTTTTGATTTTAGGGGCGATTTCCCCCAAATCATCACCACGGCAGCTAGAAAGCAGACAGCAGACAGTCATCTTCTACCACACATAAGCAGCCCTCACCATGGGAGGTTGCCTGCAGATGTGGAGAAGCAGAGACAGATGCGTCGAAAGAACGACCAATCCCCCCCCTGCGCATTTGCCCACAGTGCATACCCTTTTCTCAGTGGTTGCAGCTCTTGGGTTGCAGGGTGGGAGGCCGTTAATGTTCTGGATCTCACAGGTTCTTTACATGATTATTGTTCTGGATCTTTTTACAGGTTCTTTACAGGATAGTGTTCTGGACTGATGACAGCTGTGCGGCGAAATGTAACCACAATCAGGGCACACGAGCTCTGATTGATGGGGTGCCACGAGCATCGGCAACAGATCCCGAAACTTTGGTATGTTTCGCGGACTTCCGAATATCTCGTGTGTGCCAACCCCGTCAAGCGGGATCCCTTCTGAAGGAGAGAAGCGCGATAGTAAGGGCGATATGCTTGATGACTCTTCTCACGCAGTCAAGGACGAGAAGAGCACGCAGCAGAAGCTACTTTGCTCCGGAGCCAGCATCTCGGACTCGGCCGGTGAGTTATCATACCTCGAGCGGCAACGGTGTCTTCTCGGATGTGTTTGCTGACAAGACGTCTCAGAGGGGGATCTTTTAGACACAGTCAACTGTGGTAATGCAGTTCGCTGGGTCTTGAACGCTTCGATTGTGGGGGCGCCTGTGTCGTCCTGGGCTTGGGCTGGTCGCGTCTCCTACGGAACAGTTATGCTACATGTCGTGCTGTTCCCAACGCCCAACAACCGTGCACCCGTCATCACTCCAGTTCACAAAAAAACGACAACGGGAGCCTACTGGGGGGAATTTGCGTCAAGGATGGGGATGACATTGGATTCCCTGCCATATGTTACATAGGTTGACGCTCGGAAATTCAGTCAGACATTGGCTCCCAACACTTCTCTCCGTTGTTACCGTGACACGTGACTATGATGCAAGTCAAATACTGCTGTTGGCAAGGACAGCGCGCTTCCAAACCTTCCAGATCACATATTCCCTTGTCCAACCACCGAGCAATACCGCGATGTCTCAGCCAACTGTCGCAGTATTTGATGTCCTCCGCATGGCGGAAGACACTCCGAAGCACGGCCTCTTTGCTATCAAGACGCTCCCCGGGCACCAGAAGCTCTTCTTCGGCATCAAGAAGGAAGATCCCAACTCTGGTGTATTTTGCTCACGTTCGTCATCTGCGCTGCCTTGGTATTTGCCTGTCGTTTACTTTACTGACGCACACCAGTCTGGACGTCACTAGAAGACGCTCAGTATTATGTTTCCAAATCCATTCTCCCCAACAAGGTATCGACTCTCCTCTTTGAGTTTGATGTCAATTGCGATCCCCTCGTTCCGCTGATGGCGCCCTGCACGGAGGGTTTTACGGGTTTTGGAGCAGAGGAGGGGTTCGAGGGAAATGTGAAGCGGTTTTTGGAGGCTGTGGATGGGGAGAGGGTTAGCTTGAAGGGGTATTATGGGGGTGTTGTTGGGGTTGGAGTTGGGAAGGATGAGGGAGGAGGAATTGTGAGGTTGTTGCTGGGGTGGGAGAGCGTGGAGGCGCATGGGGAGGCCAAGGCCGTGGAGGAGGGTGTGATTTTGAGGAATATTCACGAGTTGAGGAGTTTGAGGAGGGAGGTGGAGTTGTTCCATGTTGAGTTTAGGGAGGTGTGAAGGTCGGGGGACGGGCTGTGGAAATTTTGGGAGGGTATGAAGGGAAGGGAGTTCATAGGCACGCCGGGCTTGGACTGAAGACCTGGGCAAGGTCTCCGAGGATGGAGAGATAGCCGACGGCTTGGGACAACAAACACGCGACTCAGCGTGGAAGGTTGTGCTTCAAATGCTGGAATAACTAACTACCTATGGAATCCAACGATCACATTCGAGCTTCTCTGTTTGCTTGCTGTCGGAGTCCCTAAGACGTGACGGGAGCATGGGCCGATCCGCTCCACCGTCATGGGAAAGCGGGGGAGGGGCAGCTCGAGCTCCTCTTCCCCGCCCAAGATACCCCTTTCGACTCCAGGCACCCCGGGACATCGTTTTACCTAAGGACGGCCTGCGTTCTCGGCAGCACTTGAATAACCGGCGAGATGGCGCTTTGCGCGTCCTCATTTGACCATGTCAGACGTTCTCCTGACCTCTCCTGGCGTAGCCCTCCAGCATCAATTCCCTGACTCCTGCCCCAATTGACCCTGAAGACGGCGTAGCAGCATAGTCAACAACATGGCCAGCCAGGAGATCCAAGACGCCGCGGGCGGCGAGTACCGCAAGCACCTCCCGGACTTGTCGATTCCCCGATTCACAACGATGCAGCAGCAGGATGCCCATGTGTACGCGAAAGCCTTCATCGAGGGTGGAAACCCTCCATGGCTTCATGCTCTGTATCTTCACTGGCTCGAGCTCCTCAAGGAACCCTTCAAGGGGGTAACCAACGACGGTACGCTCTTCTTCAGCTCCCCTCCGCAATCATAACTAACCTGACAACCCAGGCCACGTCCGCCCCAACCTCTTCCCCCTCCAAGACGAATCCATCCCCATCGACGACATCTTCACCGGCGCCACTACTCTTCTCACCCTCCTCTCCCCCGACCAGCGCTCCGCAATCTCCTACCACATCGACTCCCCCGAATGGCGCACTTGGTCCAACCCCGAATTCCTCCTCTCCTCCAAAGGCATCCGCCTCGACGAAGTCTCCCCCTCCGTCCGCGACGCCGCCCTATCCCTCCTCCAAACTATCCTCTCCCCCGAAGGCTACGCCAAAGCCCTCTCCGCCATGCGCATCAACGGTTTCCTCGGCGAGCTCGTCTCCGCCCCGCGCGTGTGCAACGAGCTCTCCTACAACCTCGTCTTCTTTGGCACCCCCTCGACTACCGCCCCCTGGGGCCTCTCACTCTACGGCCACCACCTCTGCCTCTCCATCTTCCTCCACCGCACCCAAATCATCCTCTCCCCCTTCTTCACCGGCGCAGAACCGAACCTGATCGACTCCGGCCCGCACGCAGGCACCCGCATCCTCCACGTCGAAGAAGCCCTCGGCCTCAAGCTCATGCAATCCCTCTCCCCCTCTGAGCAATCCACCGCCCAGACTTACAAGCTTCTCAATGACCCCGCGATGCCCAAAGGCCGCTGGAACCACGATGACCAGCGCCACCTCTGCGGCGCGTACCGCGATAACCGCGTAGTCCCCTACGAAGGCATCATCGTTTCTACCCTCTCAGCCGAGCAGCAAAATCTCGTGGTCCAGATACTAGAGCAATACCTACTGTACCTACCCGCAGCCGCGCGCAAGATCAGACTGGAGAGCTACAAGAGCTGGTTCCACGAGACGTACTTTTCGTGGGTCGGGGGGTACGGAGATGAGGATCCGTTTTACTATCGAATCCAGAGCCCCGTGGTGATTGTGGAGTTTGATCATCATTCTGGTGTGTTTTTGACGAATAAGGAGCCGGCGAAGTTTCATATTCATACCTTGCTGAGGACGCCGAACGGGGGGGATTATGGGATGGCGCTGAGGCCGCTTATAGAAGGGACGGTTAAGCAGGAGTTTGTTTGGGAGGGGGAGAGGTAAAGGGACGGAATAAAAGAAGCAAAGGAATTGGATAGATCGGGGTGGTAAGATGAAAAGCGGCGCTGCGGATGGTTGACCTTGGATATCAGGTTTTGTGTTGACAGTTGGTACGGTACTCGCAGTTTTGGAAGGCCCAGAGTAAGAATTCGTCTGTTAGTGGGAGGGGATATTTCCAGGGCTTCTCCCTGGCTGATCTTAAATTGTAACTTCGACATGTTTCCAGTCTGCTCTTTTTCGGAAAAACCTCACCTTCAAGTCGGCGGCTCGTATCTCCATGATACCTACCCTTCGCCCCCTTCGCTTCAAGCCATATGTTAGTTTACCAACGGCCCTTTTGGCAACAAACCCCAGTTCCCACCACACGAACATTTCCTCTGCTGCGCCAACACGAACGTGAATCCCGGCCTATTGCCTTGGACATCTTCCATCACCGACGCACACCTCGCGCACCTCCTCCATTGTGGGCCCGGAGCATCCTCTCCCTCGCCGCCCTTGTTTCCATTTACCAGCGCGACCCTCTTAAACACATCAATGTACTCCCCTTTTGCCTTCCTTCTCGCCAAGCTCCGGGGGTCGTCGTCCACTTCCAGCAGTTCAAAGTTGGCAAAATACAGCTTCGCCGGGTCGGTCTGAGCTTTGAACGCCTGGACGTTGGTTTTGAAGAAGCGAAGGAGCATCTCGCGGAAGGCAAGAGGCGGGTTCCCCGCGAGGAGCATGTCCAGCTCAGCATGAGCCTGGGCTCGTTTGACGAGTTGGTCTTGCCCTTGTTGTTGGCTTGATTTGGGGTCTTGTTGTGACCGTGCGGCGAGACCGGCAAGGGTTTTCTGGTAGCTGGTGCGGATTTCAGTGCTGAGGGCGGCGACTAGTTTATCAAACTCGGCGACTTTGATGAGACTGGAACTGGTGGCCCGGTGCATCTTCATGTAGGCGAAGTAGAGGACGTGGGTGGGGCGGGCGGCCGTGTCGCCTCCCTGAAGGGTTTGCGCGAGAACGCGTTCGTAGTACTGAATGGCGCGGTTGCTGAGGGCCTCAAGATGGACGAGGCGACGGCAGGCGGCGGAGAGAAAGCCGCGGGTAGAGGAGCAGAGGAGGAGATGGAGAGAGACGTCGCCCCGGGACTGCATGTAAGTGGACAATTCTGGGAACTGTCTTTGGTCCTCAAGCATGGAACGGAATGTGCTGTCGTTGAGGAGTCCAAAGATGCAATCTGACAGCCAGGAGAGCAGGTCGACGGCCCATTTTGCGCATCCAGCCAGGGCTTCGACCACTTCTGGGTCATCCAGGGGGCTCAACTTCTCTTTGAGATTCACCGGTGTGTTGTTGGCAATGGTGATGAGGATGACAATGTTCCTGACGTTCAGCGCGAGCATGGCAAATTTGCCACCAAAAGAACGAGGCTGGAACTCGCCATGGAAACCTAGATGGTTTAAAATGCTGAGGCAGAACTGCAAGTGGTGGTTCCGAACGAGCTGGTCGTGGTGGCTCTCTTCAGAGTAATCAACGGGAACCTTGACCATGTTTATAATGGATCTGATCCAAGCGTAGGCAAAGTCTGATCAAGTAAGGTGGTCAGAATAGCCCTCAGCTGTTATGAGGAAACACACCTTGCTTTTGGGTGAATGGCCGGGCAATGGCCAGTATATCATCGCAGTTCATTTGGTGATATGCTGCTGGACTGATTGAGATGCTCAGCGCTGCCAATATGGCACTATATTGATCTGATCGGGTAAGTTAGTCAGGGACTTTATGGCATACTGGCCGGTGGACGTACGTCCTTGTAACGCCGTAGTGGCGTTTTCCATTGGATAATGCAGCTTGTTCCATTTTATAGATGCGTCTTCACATATTTGAACGAAGGAGCAGTTGGTTGGGGAGAACGCAGCCTGAAGACCTGCGCCGTCGTCAGCTACACGATGCTCGTGAGGAAGGGCTAGCATGTACTCACAAGGGGTCTCGTTGGTAAATTGGAATCCAACTTGATGTGGACTCATGATGCTGTTGACATTGTGCTCGTTGTACATCTCATTCATGGTGACACGGTCGCGATATTGAACCGTGCCGTCACTAAAGGCGAAGCAGATAACCTTGCCGAGCTGCATTGTGTGAATAGAAACGACAACCTTGGGCACGACGATGGAGTCGAGTTTGCGTAACCGCGTCATGGGCTAGCACCAATGTCAGCGTTGATCAGAGACGTTGTAAAACACCCCAGGACTTACCGGAAGTTGGGACGTTGTCGACTTCGAGTTTAGCTGGCCGAACGCGTTGTGTAGAGTTTGCGGCTGTTCGTTCAGGACCTCCCAGCGGTCTACTATGCTCTGGCACTCTTGGTTGTACAGGGAGCCTTCCTGTGGGACATGGGACCGGACAGTCAATACGACAGGAGGGGTTTCGGCTGAGTTATTGCCCTGGATGGAAGGAAGCATCTCAATATGTGAGAGCTGGGCCATCGACATGTCAGCAGCGGACTCGCCAGGGCCGTGCTGGAACCAGCTCGTTACGGCCACGTTCTTTTCCGCCAGGGACGGACTGAGGTGTATGCTTCCCGGAGGAGCCTGGGCTTGCTTGTCCGCTGGCAGAGGTGTGCCCCATTGAACCTGAACCCGAACAATCCTGAGCTGCCTTGAGGATGTTGCCAAAGCGATCAGGAGCCATTCTAAAAAAAGCGTCAGCGAACGGTTTGCATAAGGGGCAAGGGGGTCACTACGTTTGTCGGAACATATGGAGGCGTGTGTGATGAGATCATCTGAGGACGTCACGCTCTCCAACTCCAACGAGGTCTCCTCAATGCGGTTGTTGTTTTGGGAAAATAGGAGCTTGAGAAAGCCCCCGGCGGTGACGCAGAGCAGGGCGCTCTTTCCGCTGTTTGGATGCCATGGGCCCGAGGACGCAATGATGGTGTTTTCGTACTTGTACTCGGACTGGGACCACACGGCCGGGCCGTACATGACGTGGAATTGCCTCCCAGGGGTGATCAGTGGCAACCAATAGCACCCTACAACGGCATGAAGGTCGTCGACGACATCGGCATCCCATTTCCGGGTGTTGTAGGGGCGGTTGAGCGTGATGGAGAAGCTGAGTATCGAGATGCGGCCGGCTGCGTCAATAACGGCCAGCTCCGGACTGGATGTAGGGGCCCAGGCTAGATGGACGATGGGAACGCCGCTTTGGACTGGTGAGAGGACGGAACAGGGGGTCGGGGCACTCAGATCCCAGGCGCCCGTGTCGGGATGGCAGCGCAGAAAGCGCAGGTCGATGGAGTCGGCATCCTTGGATACGGAGGCGATGGTGCCCTGTCGAGACCATGCGATGGCCTGGCAGCAGCCACGGGCCCGTAGCTCATCGACGCGCATGCGGAGTTGTTTGCTGGGAGGAGGTCGTGTAATGACAGGGTCGCCAAATAAATCCACTTCGTCCAGCCCCATGGCGCTGGTGTCAATGCCATCGATCCCGCTCATATCGGCATCCAAGAGGAGCCCCGGCATTTCGTGGACGCTCATCTTGAACCTAACGGATCCTCCAGCTCACATGCACTTGGCCCACCCCCACGACGCCACAAAGCTGATGGCTGCTGGACACCGCCCAGCGACTCGCTAACGTTGTAAACTCAATCACTTGGTGCTGACCATCCCTGGACAAGCCTCAAAAGCTGTTGTCCTGAGCTGGACACCCGCACAGGAGGTATGGACCTGGCTCTTTTGTTGTCTTTGGCCCCGCCTATCCAAGGAAGCCTCAAATTGTGGCAACGAAGGGAGGCAAGCAGACAAAAAAGAAAATGCAAGAAAAAAAGGCAAAGGGTCTTATGACCTTTTTGTGGTAAGAGAGGGGTATCACCAAATGTCATCCAGCGTAACAAACGCCAAAGGAAGGTGGACAATGAGTTTCCCAAAGCTTGCTGCAAGGCTGCAGTCCATCAGATCGAGTTCGCCAATCTCAAGGCACCTCGCAATTGGAATTGGGAGCTTCACATGACGCCACAGGCGGTTCGTGGTTCAGCCCCAAGCCCCACTCACTATGGTCAGCCACGGCTTGGCGATTCTGTTTTAGGCGATAATCTACGGAGTAGTAGCGCTGTCTGGGGGTTTCATTGTTTCCCGGCAACGAGCCGCTCCTTGCTGCATCAGAATGCGCGCACACTGAGGCCTGAGCACTCAGCCGAGTCAACAGGAACCCACCACCTGTTCCCCAACAGGCGTTTGAAGAGAGAGGAATTCTTAACGACGGTGAGACAATTGGGAATGCGTGACTGAGGCGCACGGCGAGTGAGCGGTGCGAGGTACCTCTGCTTGCCTCTGGACCCAACCGAACTCAATGCTGGATAAGGATGCACAAAGGCCGCAGTTCCTCTCTGTTGGGAGAGTGTTACGGCATGCCTTTAGGTTCGTCTCGAACTGACCGCATATTTGTGGACTCGGGTCTGTGGCTGCCGCTTTGTGTGAAGCGACTCCGACCTTCTTGCGCTCTCCCTCCCGGAGGCCTTGTTTTCCCAGTAGAGGGGAATGTGAATATTCCTTCGGCACAGCTTTGCACACAATAATAAGACCTTTCTGTTCCTTGAAAATTTCCAAGGCACGCGAATCGAAGGACTGGCCTTTCTACACGGACCCAGCAAACGGGAGCAGTTGCTTTGATCACTGGCAATTTTCCGCCAACGCGGCCTTGCAGGCACGCAACCCAGCCCAGTTTCCACAACCCGCCCTCCACCTCTGGTTTTGGTCGCCGCCCCATCCAAGATCGCTGATTCTCACCACAACATTGGAAACCTAGCCACGCTCTCCGACGCTCATTGCTCCGCAAAAAGCCCGCGCGCAAGTGCGCGACCCAGAGAAAGTCTTCATCTGTCGCCGAATCTAGAAAAGAGTCGACTTCCTCGCACAACCAGTCATGATCGATCGCCTTGTTTTGTCCGTCACTCGCGCACCCGACCTGACAACCTTTCTCCGCTGCAGTTGAAGCGGCGCTCCCACCGTCGGTCTAAAAAATCCTGAAGATGGACACTCTACCTCAACCGCCGTCATCACCGCTTTCATCACCACCGTGTTCTCCGCTTTCTGTCTTGTCTAAATCCCCCTCGCTGCCGTCATCGCCCGTCACCATGGACGTCGCGAAGCGGTATCCCTCTCCGAGTTCGAGCACCGTTCCCTCGGGAAGCGCCTCGCCCATGAAGCCTTCCGACTCGTCGGACATGACTGAGGAAATTCAGGTGCGAACTGATGGTCCTCCTCCAAAGCGGCGCCGGATCGCTGCTCCGCCCGGACCCCGAACGACGTCCTACATCGACCTCGAAAATGGCACCGAAGAGGAGGATGCACCTCTGGACAGGCTGCTCTCCGCTCTGCGCAGGAGGAAAAAGATCGTGGTCATTGCTGGAGCTGGAATTTCCGTCTCCGCAGGCAGTAAGTCTGGATTTTTTTGGCGCGACAGCACGTCGATCATCCTTGCTAACAGATTACAGTTCCCGACTTCCGCTCTTCAACCGGTCTATTCACCACCCTGCGTGGCCAGCACAAACTAAAGGCCTCTGGAAAGCACCTCTTCGACGCGTCCGTATACAAGCACGACTCCTCAACTGAATCCTTCCACACGATGGTTCGTGAGCTCGCTCACATGACGGCCGAGGCGTCACCGACGCCATTCCACCACATGCTGGCTTCACTCTCCAAGGAAAACCGACTCCTACGGCTTTATACGCAGAATATCGATAGCATCGATACCAAAATGGCGCCTCTGAACACGGTGGTTCCGCTGAACGCCAGGGGACCCTGGCCCGTTACCATCCAATTACACGGCGGCTTGGAGAAGATGGTGTGCACAAAGTGCGGGCAACTTGAGGATTTCAACGCCTCGCTGTTCGAAGGCCCGGTGCCCCCGCCGTGCCAGAAGTGTAAGGAGCAAGACGAAGTGCGGACTGCGTTCGCTGGCAAGCGAAGTCACGGGATCGGCAGGTTGCGGCCGAGAATCGTGCTCTATAATGAGCATAACCCGGATGATGAGGCCATTGGAATGGTCTCCAAGGCGGATCTACGAAGGGTTCCCGACGCCGTCATCGTTGTGGGCACCAGTCTCAAGATTCCAGGTGTTCGCAGACTTGTCAAGGAGATGTGTCAGCTGACCAGAAGCCGTCGAGACGGCATCACCGCCTGGATCAACGTGGATCCCGAGCCTGTTGGAGTTGAGTTCAAAGATTGCTGGGACTTTGTTGTCAAGGGCAAGTGTGACGATATCGCTGAGTTGGTTGGCCTGCCCAGGTGGGATGCGCCGGATATCGGAGACCGGGAATCCTACATGATCACAGGAGACGAACAGAAGGAGAAGCAGTATGAAGCCAATGTGGGGCGTGTTCAAATCGATGTCCTACTTCAGCGCAAGAGGAAACGCGAGGAGGCCGCGGCGAACGCTGAAGCAGCTGGCCAAGTTGTCACGGACGCGAGAACGAAGCTCGGAGACATCCAAGGTGGAATTCCGACACCCATCGCAAGCCCCAGGCTACGATGCCCTCTTCCTGTCGCAAAAGCCTTTAAGGGCAAAACCAAGCAAGGAACCCTTATGTTCCCCGGGGTCAGTGCTGCTAAAAGCCAGGAGCTGCCCCTTGGTAACGCTGGACGCAAAGCATCAGGTACACAACGGAAGCCCCGGCAGCCTAGAAAGGAGCCCGCGAAGCCTAAAAACCGCCTGGATCAACAGTTCAAGGCAACGAAAGTCTCTGTACCTGCCGGCAAACACACCCCTACAAAAGTGGTCCGGCACGACCTGGATCTTTCTGATCTCTCGTCTCCGCCAGACATCAAGGGCTTCAGCGAAGGTCTCCCTTCTTTGCGACCAGCCATCGCCATCCGCTCTTCGCCTCCCATGAAGATCCAAGGGGACACCACTCCACCACCAACCAAGGTGTCGTTCGACACCATCTCACCCAAATCGAAACCCCGATGCATGGATCATCTCATCGATTAAATACCCCCTACTGATACCCCGAACCTCCTGTGGCCGGAGCTGCGTTGCCGTAAATGTCCTATTCAAATCGCCAAGGGTGGTCCCTCGTTACCAAAACCAAGAAGAGAGAAGCATCCACATGTATATTTATTCTCTAGCGGGCATTGCTCGTGGCGGGAAAAGCGATCTTTTTGAAGGAACAAGGTCACGTTATTGTATCGACCCATTGCGAACCACTCTTCATTTTTACAATACCATGTCATCATCCGCGAGAAAGCTCATTTATTTTGTCTTCTTCATTCATGTACCCTGTGAGCAGGACGCTGCAGTAAGTATTGTTTATTTCTGCTGCGCGTCAATGGACAGCGGAGCGGAGTGTTGGAGTTTGGATGGAAGCTATCACTCAAGGCATCATCTCATGTCCCCCGATCTTGGGAGCTGTAGACTTGAGGCCATAGAATAGGATAGGCAGAGTCCGTTCAATTGTACATATGCATTCAGAAGAAGCAGAAAGAGAGAGTGTGTGTATCGGCGTGGTGTTGTTTTGGTTGCATCCTGGCCATGGGCCGCGCCTGTGGAGTTAGGCCCCAGTGACCCCTGCTGTCGCAATCAAAGCGTCACGATATTACCATAGTATCTCGAAATATTGGCCTTTATTTTTGACCGTACACGCCCTGAAAGCTTTGTCAGAGGGCCTGCGCAAGGCCGCGAGCTGGCCTGTGTTAGCAGCGTAAAGGCCTTCTTGCCTCCAGGAAGCCCACTGTATGGTTATATTGTCGCGCGAGGGGCGCTCGACGGCTTTAAGGCAGCTGACGAAGCCTTCAGGACGGGGCAAGAGTAAAGGCCAATATTACGAGATAAGAAATATTATCAGAACTCTAGCTCTCACATCAGGTTCCGTCTGGTCTTCATATACGCTTGTCTCTATTTTGGGGTACAGCAACAAGTGCTGAAACTTCTATATCAACACCCCAAGTGGCCGTTTTGTGTGCCCAGTCCGCAACAAACCGTCCTGGCCGTCGCGCGGCTCAAATAATTCCCTCGCACACCGAACCAACCAGTCCCCTGTCAACCAGCATCGCTAGAAATCAACTGCTGTCTAATGGTCCTGACGCCATCATCATCATCCGACATATCGATGTGGAGATAGTCAACAAGGTCGCTACTCGCCTAATATAATAACAAAGCCCGAAAATGATACTGCACAGAGCCCGTCAGCCTCTGTGGCAACCTAATCCGTTACCCACGCCGCCATGAATATAGACCGCACCAATAATCCTTCCCTTTCATGCAAACGCCGGGTATGTAGTTTATGAGTCCTTGCAAAGATAGAATAGAAACATGAACCCCGGCTTTAAAAACACCAGTTACGCCAGACCAATGCGAAGCTCAAAGAACAGAGATTCTCATCTCGTCAGCAGCCTCTCTCAGTAAGGGCTGTGGCGAGCGGGAGGGCTTCGGTTCTGCCACGAGTGTCGAACGGGGGCGATTCTATCGCCGTCTCGACGGTGCCGATGGAAGTTCAAGCGGTCGCCATTCTCGTAGTAGTTCCTCCGCTGAGGCTCCTCCCGACGTTCCTCCCGACGTTCATCTCGACGATCGTCACGACGCTCTTCACGGCGATCCTGACGGCGGTCGTCACGATATGGGTCTCGGGACATCCGGCGGTCATCTCGATCACTAGCGATTTCACCATCTTCCAGGTCGGGATCCCTGCGTCTCACGCCGCTGCTTCTCTCTTCCTCCTTCTTCATTTTGTCCTTCTCCATGAGGTCACCGAACATCCTCTGCAGCCTCTTTCCTGACACTTTCACTTCGCCGATGGGCCAGATAGACGACAAGAACTCCCTTTCACGTTGTCAGCAAGTCATTCATGTTGGCTCAATGCCGAGGGCAACTTACCAGAACTGGGGCTCCAAGCTATCCAAGTCGCTGCTCTTCTGGCGCAGACTGGCAAGGAAGTTGCCAAATGCTCGGATCTCTTCCCCGAGAATCTTGGCCCGCTCTTTGGCAGCAGGATAGCGTTCCTTGGAATGCACAATTCGCTCCATGTTGGTCTTGAGAGGCCGAATAACCGACCAAACAAGTTGCAAGTTGTCAGAGCTGTCAATCTCGTCGTCACGCAGTTTTGCAAGCTCCTGAAATTGTTCCACAGCCCTCTGCCTGTCGCGCTTGTATTTCTCCAAGGTCTCCGGATCGATCTTTGGCTTCTCCTTATCCTTTGGCTTCTTGCCGTCATCCACTCGCCGATGCTTTGAGTTTCGATCGTCGTGCTCGTCCTTGTGCTTCCGCTTGTGATCTGGTCTCGGGGTTCCACGATCGCCACGCAGATGCTCGCTGTGAGAGTGACCCCGATCCCGATGTTGGCTTGGCTTCTTAGACATCTGAGGAGCTGGGGAAGCCGGCATGGAGCTGCGATGGCCATTCATGAGCAGTTTCTTGCTGCGGTGGTGGTTCTCAACAGCCTTCTTAGCGGCAGCGTCATTCGAGTGTTTGGCGAGAAGAACAGAGAGGAGATACTCGGACCGCCGAACAAGATGCACCGCGCCTGGTGACTGGATGCCTCGCTCGTCCGTCTTCTTGCGCTCCTCCTTCTTCTCTACCCGATGCTCTTCAAGGAAGAACTTGTCCTGCATTCCGAGTTCCGGGTCGTCCCGGATCTGTGGCCAGGCGCCGAAGCCGTATCTGTCAATGCCCACGAGAAGCATGCCATCCTCCCGGGCGCCCCACTCGCAGGAGT
The DNA here is from genome assembly GCA_033296975.1 of Podospora aff. communis PSN243. NCBI lineage: Eukaryota > Fungi > Ascomycota > Sordariomycetes > Sordariales > Podosporaceae > Podospora > Podospora aff. communis PSN243. The sequence goes on from MU865922.1 coordinate 757,640, forward strand.
AGGCGGCAGACTTCGTCGCGTCCGGGAGCCTGAATGTCAAATTGTCGCCGTGATCCCGGAGGACGCGTCGCAGGAGTCTGAGCTGCGGCGGCCGCTCAACAACCGTCTCGGCGTTGACCTTCCTGACCTCCCCAAAGTCCACCAAGACCGCCTTCTTGTCCTTCTTCGCAAGTGGCTTGCCAGCTCTCTCTTCCTCCTCGCGAACCTTCTCGTTGTTGGCATCCACAGCTTGACGGCTGATAGCTATCAGATCGTCAACAATCGACTTCAAGAAGTCGCGATCACGATCGCTGAGCCGAGCGTCTTGAACGACTTCTTCTTCACGGTCGTCAAGGGAGCCAAATCGGAAGAATGCACGAATAAGATTGCGCGTCTCCTTCTCGTTCAGAGGCCGCCTTGGATCCGACAGCAACGCTCGTTGCTCTTCCACTTCTTCCTGCTCCTGCCTCTCTCGTTGTCTCTTCTTGGCGAGGCGTTCGGCTCTGTCCGATTCGATGTTCTTCCTCGACCCTTTGAGCGCAGCCTTGCGGGGAGCATTCTCCTCAACGGCCTTGGCGAGATACTCGTCGTGCTTCTTCTTATCCTCTTCCGCTTTGATCGCGGCAAGCTGTTCGGCGGGGATGATTTGATCCCAGTCCAGGGCGAGGTCGTCCACCTTGACATCGGTAACCTGCATCCAATTGTCCCAATCAATACCGCCGCTGCTAAGATTGATCTTGTCATCGACGTCTGTTTTGGTGACTTCGGCATTTTCGAGGATGGCGTCAATGTCGAGCTGTTCCAGTTTCTCCTGGTTGCCAGACTGCTCGAACAGATTCTGAGAGCGCATCTTGAGGATCATGGAGATGTCCTCGGCAGTCTTTGCCTCGTCGATCTTCAAACCGCGGTCCTTGAACTGCTCGCGCAAGGCCTTGCCTTCGTCAGTGACGCCGGCTTGGATGGTGAGATACTCGAGGAACAGCTTGTTGCGAGCACGCTTGACGACCTCCTCTTCGATTGTCTGTTTGGCCACAAGCCGGTAAACGTTGACGGGTTTTTTCTGGCCAATTCGATGTGCTCGCGCCATCGCTTGCAAATCGGCCTGAGGGTTCCAGTCAGAGTCGTAGATGATGACCGTATCGGCAGTCATGAGATTGATACCCAAGCCACCAGCACGTGTCGACAGAAGGAAGCAGAAGTCTTCGCTTCCCTCGGCGTTGAAGTGATTGATAGCCATACGTCGGGGCGCGGCAGGGATGGTACCGTCCAGTCGTTGGAACTGATAGCCTCGAACTCGCAGGTAATCTCCCAAAATGTCCAACATTTTGACCATCTGGCTGAAGATCAAAACACGGTGGCCATCTTTCCTCAGCTTGGCCAGAAGCTGGTCGAGGAGCATCATTTTGCCACTGCTCGTGATGAGCCCTTTGATTTGATCCTCGCGGCGGGTGCTACCGCCGAGAACGCGTTCCTCTGCGCCTTGGAACATGTAAGGATGGTTGCTGACCTTCTTCAACTCCATCATGATGTTGAGCAATGACTGTTTGTGTCCATTGCTAGCATCGCTGAGTGCGGCGTAGTTGCGGGTCAAGATGTTCTTGTAATAGTCGAGCTGAACGTCAGACAGTTCTACTCGGATAATTTTCTCAGTCTTCGGAGGAAGATCGGATTCAACAGTTTCTTTGGTTCGACGGAGAATGTACGGCGCGATTGCTGTATGAAGCTCTCGGAGCTTCGTCTGCGTCCTCATCTGTTTAGCTTCGTCGAGCTCCTCGTTCGCCGGCTCCTTGTTGTCAGCCGTCGAGAGAAGTTCCAACTCCTCATCGATCAGGACCTTGCCTGGATTGAGGAAGTCCAGCAGAGCAGAAAGCTCGGCAAGATTGTTCTGGATGGGAGTGCCAGTGATGAGGACCTTGCATGGGATGCCGAAGCTGTTGAGCTTCCCGTACAGCTGCGACTCGCGATTCTTCAGCCTGTGCGCCTCATCGACGGCGAGAACCTGCCACTTGATAGCTTTGAGATGATCCGCATCGGCAAGAATGTAGTCGTACGATGTGACCAGGACGTTGAACTTGGGCTTCTTGGGGTTGCCATCAACGAGAAGCTCGTACTCCCGGATGTTCGACCGAGCAGCCTCGGGGCCAAGGTAGACGACATAGTTGATATCCGGAGACCAATGGTTGAAGGTATCACACCATGCCGGAATGACACTCAGCGGTGCCACGACAAGAAAGGGCCCTTCTTGATTCCGATCGTTTCGGAGCCAACTGAGAAAGGAAACAGTCTGCACTGTCTTTCCCAAGCCCATCTCATCAGCCAGGATGACGTTGTTCCCACGAACCCAGTTCAGTGCTAAGAAGTTCAAGCCTTTCAGCTGAAACTCGCGAAGCTCGCCGTTTTGGATGTACGACGGTTGCTTTTCCAGCTTGGTCATCCTAGACCGGGTATCGATATTGGTTTGCTTTTTATCGGAGGTCCACGAGCGGCTTTGCCGGTCAATGAATTGGTCGATCTTGTCTTGTGCATGCGAGCTGACGAGGGCCGCAGATTCCCAGGTGCACTCGTCATATTGGAGGCCTTTCCACTTGATGAAGTATTCATCACCTTCTTCGCCGTCCCTAACGGCAACGACACGCTCAACCTTGGTATAATCCGCAAGTGCTTCTTCTTCGCGCTCCCTATCCAGCGCCCACTGCTCACGCTGTTCCGGACTGACATCATCTCCGCCGAACTGCATATCGAGCTCGTACTCGACGACTTTTCTGAAATAATTTTCCAGTCGACGGAAACCACGGAAGCCAGACACGGTCTCCGTTGTCTCCCACGTGTTGTGAAGATGAGATTTGCCCTGCCACTTGATGAAGAATTCGAAATCATGGCGCGTCGCGTCGATTGTGAGCTCCACGCCTTCTTTTGCACGATGACGGAGTATCTTCTCGATGTATGGAGAGTCGTTGTCCTGCTCGGCTGTCCAGTAATTATTGGGCGTGAGCCCTGATTCTTCCTCCTCTTCTGCTTCACTCTCCTGGTACGCGCCGGCGGAGACCTGCGCAGCGCGTCTGCTAGACCATCTCTTCTCTGCCAAGGCCAATGCTGGCTGGAGTTCTTGTTGGCGGCGGGCCTTCTTCTGGAAGCTCCGTGCTTTGGCGCCGCCGTATGTATCCGAGTCGGAATCATCGGCCGACGTTTGTCTGGCTGGTGTTCCGCGTTTGGAGGCTGGTAGCGGGCAGGAGTCAGTGCTAGTTTAGTTTGATGAACACGTCTCAACCTACCGGGCAGAGAGCGCTCTACGCGTCGCCTTTTGATAGCCTTTCGACGGGCTGGTGTAGCATCGGAATCAGACGCCTCTTCTTCTTCCTCCTCTTCTTCATCGGAGTCAACCTATCAGGGACGTCAGCACAGCGCGAGGGTCGGCAGCATGGTGGATGCATACAACTTTCCGTCGTTGTGTTGGTCGTGACTAGACATTGGTTAGCAGGCAGCTACCGGGATCTTTTGACGAGAAAGCGTACACTTCTTCTCAGACCATATAACTCTGGGTTTTCCCTCATGAACTCATCTTCCAACCCTTGTGTGGATTTTCGCTTGGGGGCAGGGCGCGACTCGATAGATCCGCCGTGGGCTTCGTCACTACTCTGGGCCGAGGCAGGGCTGCCTTCCATGTCGAAGTCGGCATCGTGGGAGGCATCGTTATCACTGGAGTCCGACGGATCCTCCAGCGCTATCGAAGGCATCTGAACCGCCGAGACGGCAACCTCGGCGAACTCGGAGCGCGCGCCGTCCGCGTCGGCAGCCTGCACGTCGGACAAGTCGCTATCGCTCTGATCACCATTGGATATATGGCCTGTGTGTTCGTCTTCCGAGTGACGCGCGTGTCCGTTCACGGGACTAGCTCCTGAAGATGTTGACATTATTGATCTTCAGGCCGCGAGCTGCCTGCTGTAAGACGACGATGTCAGTGAGAAATTTTCGCAGGCTGGAGGATCACCAGCGGCACCAGCAGAAAGAGCCCGCGTAGGCGATCCAGGATCATCAAATAACGGCAAGATTCGGCCGGAAGATGTGGGACAAGAATAGTTGTCGCATTCTCGGGCGTGTAAGTGATGGAAGACGAGGCTGATGGATGGGATTTGGCATTGCGCCTCCGGTCAGTCATGGGAGCAGCAGAGACTGCTTGGACACGCCCGGAGTATCGTCTACGAGACGGCCGACGACTCCTGAGCGACTGACGACTTCGGCCGCCAGTAGCAGAGGCGATGGTAGACAGGCATGTGCCCGATTTGATGATATTTCGATGGTGAAGAACGGCGCCTCACAGTTGGGCAGGCAGGTACGGACAAGTGGCTGGAGCACTTACAAGTCATTAACAATGCCCCCCAGGCAGCGAAAAATATATTTTTCAATCTTCTCTTTCCGGTCCGTGGTGACGACGATGAGGTGTGGGATTTAGAGGGACCTCGCCGGGGTTGTGGTGTAGGTAGAGCGGTGCAGGTGGTCGGAGAGTGGGAAAGAATGGGAAAACCTATGGTGGATCGGTGCTGCTGGTTGGCCTGTGCTCCACGCTGAATGCCTCAGGCCCACTCACTTCGCCAACTGACCACACGCACGGCTGCGATGACTCTCCTCTTGGCGCCGGACCCCAAACTAAGGCGACTTGTCGACCCCGTCTGGTTGTTGTCTTCAGAGTTGACGATCTGTGCAGGATGGTGGTTTGAGGTGCCGCAGCCTTGATTCCTCAGCCGCTCATGGAATTTTTCGGTCTCCAGGATCCTCAATTTTTGGGCGTCCTTCAGCCCTAGAGAAGGTTAAACTTCAAGGGTCCATATCCGAACGGCTCTGCATACCTAGGTAGTTTTCAGGATGTTTCCACCGGCGACAACATGCTTTGAGCCTTTTGGGAGCCGACGGGTAGACCTTGCTGCCACGGCAGGCTCAGATTAGCCACAGGTGTTCGACCCGAACCACCGTCCCTTTTAAATGTTGGGCCAGAACGGGAGTCCGCAATTAGCAAGCCCAACACAACAATCGAGCAATTTACTATTTACAAGGCTCAGGTCGAAAGAAGCTGCCATGTTCCAACCCAATTTGGTCATTAAAAGCCCCGGCCCGCATCATCAGCAGCGTTTTGACACTGTAGGGTGGTGCAGCATCGGTCCACCCCCCCATGTCAATATCACAGAAGGACTTGGAGGCACGACGAAGGAAGGTCGAACTTCGCATATGCATCACTGAGAAATCTCGACCCCAGAGCAGTCACCGTACGTCTAGTAGTCATCACAAAGGTCTACAATGCAATTGTTGCTATCGACGGGTGCTTACTGGACAGTATGAGGCCATGGTTTGCACTGGCCAAGGATGGGTGTTCTGGTTTTGTGTGCTAGCTTCGCCCAGTGTCGCGCCTCCTTTCCTCTTCAAATTTAGACACGGGCAGGCCAATGCCTTGAACCTGAAAGGAATTCTGGTGTTGAGTTCATGACTCAATCTAGCCGCTCTCTCTCGGGGTTGCGCCAACATCGTACGTCTCCGGCCCATCTTTGAGCTTCGGTAGAAGCAGGGAAGATGCGTGAAGTCCGCCAAGGACATGGACAAGGGTCGTTTTCCTATGTGAAAGGGCATCGGTGCGGCAGACAACCAATGCCAGATAATCGGCTGCTACTGGGAGACTGTGCGTGCCTTGACGGACATGGACTTCACCTGGCAACGCTTCTGCGCCGTTGTGACAGGCCAGCTTGCAGCTTTGCGCAAGGCCGCTGACACAGCCAGGCACGGCATCAGAGTAAAACACAATTCTGTGCAATAATACGGCACGTACGGTAACCCGGGCGATGATATACATTGATTTTTCAAGGGCCATGACTCTTCTCCGAAGGCAGGTCAATGAAGAACTGCACCTGCCCAACAGCCCGGCTCCAATCAAGTGCGGGAGATTCAAGCTTACCAGGGTTCCATCCCTTGTCGAGGCCCGCCCCACACACTTTCAACTTCGCGGGGTACCCGAAGATTTGCCCTTGCCCCTCTGCCCCTCACAATTTTTTGCCTTCTTTGACGACGCGACATTGTGCTTTTCTAAGCTTGAGGACTGGGTTCTTTCTTCGCTGTTTTAGGGATATAAACTCGGCCGTTTCGTACTCTGCTTCTCTACTCCGCAACCCAACCCCTATTGGTTTGGAGTCTTGCGCCGCATTCAGCCTTGCGACACCAAGCCCCGCCCAATATCAACTTGCGCCTGGCAAGCCGACGTCAAGATGTCTGACAAGCTCACTCGGTATGTTCGCAGCTACAGCCCGTGGCACGCACTGCTGACAATACCTGGGTAGCGTAGCTATCGTGAATAGCGACAAGGCATGTTCAGCCCGGGAAAACCCCTTTACCCCGCCATTGAGCAATGCGCAGAAGCTAATCAGTGTACCGCAACAACAGTGTAAGCCGAAGGTCCGTTCGAGCCCCGTTTAGCAGACGATCCTGGAGGAATTGGGCGCTGATAATAGTAGAAATGCCGTCAAGAGTGCAAGAAGTCATGTCCCGTTGTGCGGTCTGGTAAACTTTGTGTAGGTTGCAGTGTCGTCTCTCCGGGCGCCCGTAGCTAACAAGTGTCCTTTAGATCGAGGTATGCCCATATTGCTTCAGAGTCTACACTCCTCCCAATACTTCTTCCCAACATGAACGACCGGTTGACACGCATTCCCAAGGTTACCCCCGAATCGCGGCTGGCCTTTATCTCGGAGCAGCTGTGCATTGGTTGCGGTATCTGCCCGAAGCGCTGCCCTTTCAGCGCCATCACGATCATCAACCTTCCTACCAATCTCGAAAGCCAGATCACCCATCGATATGCAGCGAACAGCTTCAAGCTCCATCGTCTTCCGATGCCGAGACCCGGAAATGTGCTGGGATTGGTGGGAACCAACGGGATTGGCAAGAGTACCGCCCTGAAGATTCTCAGCGGCAAGCTAAAGCCCAACCTGGGAAGATATGACAACCCACCTGACTGGGAGGATGTCATCAAGTACTTCCGCGGTTCTGAACTGCAGAGTAAGGCTCTCTTTTCGGGGAGAGGGCAAAAGGCGCTGACCGGTTAACAGACTACTTCACCAAGCTGCTCGAGGACGACCTCAAGGCCGTTGTCAAGCCTCAGTATGTGGACCAGATTCCCAAGGCAATCCGGGCTCCGGACAAGAGCGTCAAAGCTCTGATCGAGAGCCGGCTGTCTCTGGATAACTTGGACGAGGTCGTTGACACACTCGGTGAGCTTACCCTGTTTTTTGGGCCGTTGTTTAATCCTAACGCTTCGCAGAACTGCGTCATATTTATGACCGTGATGTTTCGCTTCTTTCTGGTGGAGAGCTCCAGCGCTTCGCTATCGGAACAGTCTGCGTCCAGAAAGCCGATGTGTACGCCCAGTCTCCTGGCTTTGCCCCAAGCATGCTTGCGCTAATTTTTGCTTAGCTACATGTTCGACGAGCCTTCCTCTTACCTTGATGTCAAGCAGAGACTGAGTGCTGCTCGTATTATCCGGTCGCTCTTGCGTTCCGACGATTATGTTATCGTCGTCGAGCACGATCTTTCAGTCCTGGATTACCTATCTGACTACATCTGCGTCTTGTACGGACAGCCAGCCATCTATGGCGTGGTCACTCTTCCCCACTCGGTTCGTGAAGGCATCAACATCTTCCTGGACGGCCACATTCCGACCGAGAACTTGCGTTTCCGCGAGGAGAGCTTGACCTTCCGCATCGCAGAAGGTACCGAGGAATACATGAATGAGAAGTCTCGTGCATTCAAGTACCCATCAATGGAGAAGACGCTCGGAAACTTCCACCTCAAGATCGATGCTGGTAGCTTCTCTGACTCGGAGATTATCGTCATGATGGGTGAGAATGGAACTGGCAAAGTGAGAATACAAATGTTCCCATGGTCTGGCTGGCGTCTTGAAGCTAACCTGAGCAGACCACGTTCTGCCGCCTACTCGCGGGTGTTCTCAAGCCGGATGGAACCAGGAAGGTCCCTGAGATGAAGATCAGCATGAAGCCGCAGACCATTACGCCCAAGTTCGAAGGAACGGTCCGTCAGCTCTTCTTCAAGAAGATCAAGGCCGCCTTCCTTTCGCCTCAGTTCCAGACTGATGTTGTCAAGCCCCTGAAGCTTGATGATTTCATCGATCAGGAAGTCAAGAACCTTTCAGGTGGTGAACTACAAAGAGTAAGCGGTTGAGTCCCCTCGCCCCAACTGCGCCCCACTGACAACCTCTAGGTGGCTATCGTCTTGGCCCTTGGTATCCCTGCTGATATTTATCTCATCGACGAGCCATCTGCCTGTAAGTCTCTTTCCCTGGCGCAGTCATTGCATCATCATTGCTGACGTTGCTAGACCTTGACTCTGAGCAACGTATTGTTGCAAGCCGTGTCATCAAGCGTTTCATCATGCACGCCAAGAAGACCGCTTTCATCGTCGAGCACGATTTCATCATGGCTACCTACCTCGCCGACCAGGTTATCGTCTTCGATGGACAACCGGGCATCAGCGCCCACGCTAACAAGCCCGAGTCATTGTTGACTGGCTGCAATACCTTCCTGAAGAACCTGGATGTCACTTTCCGCCGTGATCCTACAAACTACCGCCCTCGTATCAACAAGCTGAACTCGCAGCTCGACCAGGAACAGAAGCTTAACGGGAATTACGTATGCAACCAGCCCCCACTCTGCATTGTTAGACGCGTGCTGACATGTTTTTAGTTCTTCCTTGAGGACGTGGAGAAGAGTAGCTGAAAAGGGCATCCCAAAGGACACCCACAAGAATAACGACCGTCACGATGCATCTGATGGCGTTCTAGGCGTTGAAAACTGCGGCAACTCTACAGGTAAACCCGGCGGCGCCCGGAGCGATTTGACTGCATCAGAGGAGAGCACCGAGGACGACGAGCCGCCTGATTAACTGCTTCTGCGGACAGTCGTTGTCTGGTCCTATCAGGTTTGCCTCGCCCCACAGACGCTGGCGATTCACTGCGCCGCCATCTGGGGAGAATAACCGGCATCCTGGTAGATTGAGGGACAACAGAGTCACGCCGTGGCCCACTAGCATGGCGCACGCCCATATGCCAGTGGCTGTCTGGAGGCCTTCTCGGAGGCAAAATAGTGCGAGATATCCAGCTTGATTTAGAGCAGAACGTTGATAGGAAACGAGTTCTTCCAGACATTTCTCACTTTCCGGCTCGTGTGATTGATAGCACTTGAGGTCTGATTCGATGGGAGTCACGCAAACTTGACAGGTGGTTGCCTTAATTCTGACTGCCAGAGGGCTCCGGCAGAGCGCCTATGCGAGTGAAGGGAGGCTGTAATGGGTCTTATTGCCTGAGGTTCCAGGAACAAATTGGCTTCTGACAGGGCCGGCTCGCTGTTGCCCATGCAAATATTATCTTGTTAGGTCGAACACATGGGGTCAACTCACCGGTTTGGCTCGTCAAATAAGTAACCAATCTCTCTCATTGCGCAATAAATAATATTCTTTACAATTACTCGAATTCCGAATCTGACCAGTAATCAAGAAGAGAGGGAACAAGACCAGTCGGAGATGGGTACGTACGTGGGTGCTCAATCTGATGACAGTGGTTCCATCTCCACCCGAGGGCTCGTATCCTCGGAGAGTTTTCCTAGCCGTCGAAGTTGTTCCGGCCCAAGTCCTCCGATAGCTCTTGGAAGGTCGCTAGTCCTCCTCAATTTCTCCCTCCTCGCTGCCGGCGCGGACGCTCGGCGACTTCTCCTTCTGCGGTGTCCTAGTGCTTTGACGAGCTTCACGGTGAGGGGTGTGCTCACGAGTGTTTTCAACCTTGACCCTCTTGGAGTTCCGTCCATCCTTCCGGTCATAGTCGTCCTCGTCGGCCCGTGGACGGCGAGATGAACTGGGTCGTTCGTCACCATACGGAAGCTCCTCAATATCTCGGTCCATTACTCGCCTTCGGTACACTCTCTCTCTGTCCTCCTCGCGGCTGCGTCGCTCTCGGTCGTAGTGGTTCAGTTCGTCGCGGCTTCTGCGGTCGTAGTCGCGATCCCGGCCGTGGTCGCGATCCCTATCTCTGTCTCGCGAGCGGGCTCTATCTCTGTCGCGTTCGCGGTCGCGTTCACGGTCGCGTTCACGGTCGCGATCACGGTGATCACGGCGGTCCCGATCCCTGTCTCTGGAGTCGTGGGGAGAGCCGACTGACCTGCGATCCGACAGGAGACTCTCTACCATGCTAGACTTGCGATAGTTCCGCTCACGCTCGGCGATGTGCTTGCGACGGTCCGCCTCGAAGACATCGCGCTCTGGGCTACGGCTCCTGCGGCCACTGCTTCGGTGTGGTCGCTCACCTCTGTCGCTTCTCTCGCGGTGTCCGTCGTCACCACGTTCCTTGCGCCGTGTGCGGTCTCTCTCAGGGTCTTCCTCCTTGTCCTTGAGACGCCGGATGTGCTTGTCAAAAGCACTGCGGCGGGCCTCTTCCGAAGCGACTGCTTGGAACTCTTCGCTCTGGGCGATGCGCGGTTTCACCTGCTCGTAAGTGTCATTGGGGGAGATGGGCGGCTCCAGCCGCTTCATGTATGAACGCAAGTCATCCAGCGCCCGGCGCTGCTGGCGCTCCAAATGCCTGTCGTCATCAGGGCGCTTGGATTTCTTTTCTTGGAGCTATTCCAACCAGGTCAGCAGTGGACGATGGCAGGAGCACATGTTACTTACTCGTTCAAACATGAGCTCCAGTATGTCACGCTCGATGTTAGCTGTTCGTCGATCATCCTTGACAACTGCCTCAAACTCTTCAAAGGTTGTCTTGGGAGTGAGGTCAAACCGCTTGTCCTACGCAAAAGCATTAGCAGGTGACTGGACACCTAATACGCTCACACTTACATCAATGACGTCGAGGACATCATTCCGGGTGCCCCTGAGGGCACGTTCCTCCTCGTCCACCATATCCCAAAAAAGTTCCATGGGGGTAGAGCCGGACTGGCCAGCCATGGCCCTGTAGCGATCGTCATTCTCGAGGTATTGGTAGATTTGGCTCCACTTGGTGCCGGCCTTGATGTGGCCGTCCTTTCTCAGCTCCCTCAGGAGGGTGTTGAAAGCGTCACGGTTCTGGCGCTCCTTGCGGAGCTTCTTGTTCTTTTCGTCTTGCCTAGAATCATTGAAGGTGCGCTCCAGCGCTTTGACGTGGTTTTGGAAAACGGTCAAGATGTCATACTTGCTCAAGGACTTATACTTCTCGTCGTTTTGGAACGAAGGAGTCTTCTCAATGGTGCTTTGACCCTCAGACCATCGAGTGTAGGGCTCGAGGTTCAGCTTGGGTAGCAAGTCGATGAGGCCGTCCATGGCGCTCTTTCGGATAGTAACCTGCTGCTCTTTATGGACCTTCCGGATCTCGACAATATAGTCCTCGAATAGCTGTCGCCGCTCATTCTCGTCATTAGTCGAACGGAAGATGGTCTCACCCTCGATTATGGGCCGTGCCGTTTTCCATCGAGTGTAGTGCTTGATCTCGGGATGGCTCTTGAGCATGGTCGCAAAATCGGCCCGGAGCTTTGTCAGTCTCTCCTTTGCACGCTCCTTGTCTTGCACAACAACATCGTGGCAGTACTTCTCAAATGCAGCCTTCCTGTCCTTGGGGTCTTTGATGGCGCGGAACTGGGGGTCCTTCACGATGGCTCGGAGAGCCTGCTCCCATGTCCAATCGGGCTGGATACCGCTGCGGCGGAGCAGTTTGTTGAAGGCTGCCTCAGCTTCTTCAGCTGTCGCGTACTCGGGATCGTTGTTTGCGGTGACGAATGACTGAGCTTGGACGTTATTGCCAAAGGTTAGCTGGCGAGATTCCCCTAGCGGTTCCCGATGATCGCGATGATGATCGTACGAGCCACCTCCAAAGCCACCACCAAAGCTCCCCTGTTGTCTGTCGGCAAAAGGAGTCGCGGGAGTTCTGCACAGGTTAGCAAAAAGCAGGCGCATGTGTAGGCGGGCGCAGCTTACGCTGGTGTCGTCGGCGTCGCTTCACCGCCTCCTAGAGCGCGCTTGTAGACATCGGGCATCTCCCAAGAGCTCTGCTTCGTTTCAGTGTTGTACCAGTACTTGCGACCACCTTCGGCCGTGTACTCTTTCCACGGCTGGTTGGCGAGAGCGCGCTGCGATCTGCGTTAGCCCGGCCCTGGAAACCCCCAGCACTACCTCCGGCGCGTACCTCCGCAGCAGTCATCATCTCCTCTGGCTTGGTCCATTGCGTGACCTTCGTGAGGGGGTTGTAGTAATAAGTTCGTCCGTCGGGCGTGCGATGCTCTTGCCAGGTTGCGCCTGGTGGCGGAAACGGGGTGCCCAATGCGTTCATCTTGACGAATACGATGATCGCGGGTTGAGCTTGTGATCTGATCCGAGTAACAGGTCAACACGGCTTGATAAATCTGGTGCCGCGTGATTGATGGTTGCCAAAACGCGTCGAAGGCGACGTGGAGAGAGCAGCTGGATGCTGGAAAAAAGTTGACCATACCGCACGGACCACCGACTGGCTCGTTCTTTGTGTGCACCTTGCTATGAAGCTTCTTGGCCTGCAATCTTCAGCAACCACCTCTCAACCTGACCGTTGGTATTCTTATGTTGAGTTACAAGGAAAGCAGTGTTGTTGGATCAGGCTCTCCGACGTCGCTGCGCACCCCTGTCGAAATGCCATGTGTCAATTTCGTAAACATGGATGGACTCTGGCGTAGTGCAAGGCTCAGAGGCCACTTTTTGCGGTATTCACATCGAGAGGGTCAAACATAGTAACTATACTCTACAAGAACCTGTCGGCGCTGTTTTACTGTGTATACTAGGCCCGACGGATTTAACTCATCAGGGATTTGGGGCACTGGACGCAAGCGCTTTCGCCGCGATGCTCAACGGTCGTGATGCACGGACCATATCTGCTTTCCAAGAGAATTGAGCCGCTGTCGATCAGTGGGACAATCGTTCTTCAGGGGTACTTCCCAGCTCCATAATCCAGTTCGACCAGCCGAGCCCAGGTGCCTCTCGCCTACCCACCACTGCATTTCCGCCAACTTACTGGCCTGTCAAGCAATGCGACTTGAGAGACGGATCTGCGGTGAATTCTACTTGAGGTAGCCGGTTGCACCAGCCCCTGGCTGCATTCACGCAGTCCCGCTGGATTCAATGGCTGTCCCAAGCAAAGACGAGACTTCGGATTCGGATCGGTCGTTTCTCGAGAACTCCTCCCTCACCTATATCATTCCTGCGGCTACCCAGTTTGCGCCTGAGGAGACGTTGCAGCAAGGGAAGACGCCCTTTCAAGATCAATTGTCCGCAATCGAGCAGCGAGAACAGCTCTTCTTCGGTAGGCACAAAGCCCACTACGGATCCCTTGCGCCCGCTCGCTCCTTGCTCATTCGGAGGTTGTAGATGAGGCCGTCGACATATATTTAGTCCTCCGCGCACTATGCGCCGACACTCAGGTCTTCCGGACCTACTTGCGCCGGCTCGTCGTTTCCATCGAGGCCCAGATCGTGAACCCACACGCGCCCGAACGAGAGGGCCCACCGACTTCCGAGATCATCTTTAGCGGCACTGTTGAGGAGATACCAGACCCGTTTGTTGCGACAGACGAGAGTGCAGAAGAGGAGGAACCATGGACCTATGCTGTCTGGAAGCTGCCCGTTTTCCTTGCGCGGCCCAGGATACGCCTTCAGGGGCCACACGTTGTCATCTCGGCGGAGGCGGGCCTACGATCGTTCGACCCTCGGCAAGCATACAGGCTGGATGATGGATATATGCAAAGCTGCACGCCTTCCGGCATGAACTTATTGGAAGCGTTCGCAAACGACCCAATGTTGGGGGGTGTGAAGCCTGAGCTCTCGGCGCTCAGGGTTTCCAGAGTTGCGCCAGCAACGCAACTCCGGGATGCGGTCCGGCGCATCAAAAGTCTACGAAACTTCCGACTGCCGATATACCCAGTGGTTCATACCAGAGTTCGGTTTGCACGGCCCAACACATCGCCGCCAAGCCCTGCTCTGATAGCGCTGCTCGAGGTCGACTTTACCCCCTTCTTCGACTGCGAAGCCTTCCTAGAGAAGGTGACGTTAAATGTGACAGACAGCACAGTTGATGATCTCAATATTGAAGAGGGCATGAAACTTCCACTGAGCTGTGTTGCCCACGACCACCTCACATTTATCTACAAACTAGCTCCTCAGCATCTCGATGTCGTCAGCAAGAGCCCGAACCGCGATCTAGTTATCAACATCGAAGTGAAGGTTCTCGTGAATCCCGAGGGCCCAAGGCCCTGCACCCCCCGCCTCGCCATGTCGTGGACCACGAACATCGACTACACCCTCCCCGTCAACCCTGGCTTCGGACAGCCGATCCCCCAGCCAATCCAACGAGCCCATCGCCCAAGTCAGCTCTCCATCGGTGGCAACGTCGACGTCCAGTCCCTCATATCTCCCTCGGTCAGCCGTCCAGATGCCCTTCCGTCCCTCGAGGCAGCCACAGCCCGTCCCATTGAGAACGCCCTCCCCGATTTTGGTATTACAATGACCTTCACTGGGCCAGACCAGCCCGTCTACGCTGGGGAGGAATTTGCATGGTCTGTGTTTGTCGTCAACCGCAGCAAACAAGATCCATCGAACGCAGCAGCGCCCGCCCCACCTTCACGAAAACTCGCGCTCATCGCAATACCCAAGCGGCGCCGAAACGAACTGCGTGTCATCCGGCCACCGTCAACCTCAGGGCACGGCGCAAAGCGAGATCCCACCATTGCAGACGCGGTCCTGGATGAGAATGTCGTCCATGCGATGCAGCGAAACAGCGTCGTTGACAATACAGAGGTTGTTTGCCTGTCTGCAGATGTCCGTATTGGGCCACTAGCTCCCAGCGCATGTGCTGTTGTGGAGCTGCGGTTCCTGGCGCTACAAGAAGGCATCGTCAGTCTCGAGGCAGTCAGGGTCGTCGACTTGGGGAGCTCAGAACATGTAGATATCCGAGAGCTGCCGACCGTGGTTGTGAAGAGTCGAGACGAGCTCTCAGCTTGAAGTTGCCTAGAGTTCCTTGTTCATCGAGCGGCAGTCCGGCTTGTAACTATACCCACAATGACATCATGAGTTTCAGTACCATGCAAGACTCTCCATCTACTCTGACACTTCCCTTGGAGCCCGTGCACTATCTAGGTACCTTCCCAACTCGGCTCTCGTTACTACAGCTGTTGTAACAAGTCCTTAGACGCTGAGAAAGCAGGACATCCAAAATGAGGGCGAAACAGTGTATTCCATTCCAAATACCCCCATCCCTCTCATCCCAGAGAGGGAACCCCTTTTCTAATCACATAAGACTGAGTGGGCGTATGTGTGTAAACACACCCCTCCGTGCCAACCCCAAAAACTCCAAAATAACACAGGCATATAATCCTACAAAATTCCCCTTTCCTTTCCCTTCCCCTCTCCTTTTTTTTCTGCTTGCTCGCTTCATTTTCCAACCTGTATCCATACCCATCACCAAACCCCCCAAACTCAAGGAAACACCAGCATGCTTAAGTTCCCCGGCATCACAAACAACCCCCCTACCACGACTCCCACCACAAAACCACCCATCACCAGCGCGAACCCGACTGCGATGGTAAGGCTGGGACTTACTTCCCGGTCGAGCCACCTTTGGCGGAGTTTGAGCACGCCCAGACGCATGTGGAAGATTTCCCCTGCGGACACGACGCCGTGGGAATTCGGGACGAGTTTCGTCGAGGATTCAGGACGGGGGTTGGGTTTCTTTTCGACTCTGTGTAGGGAGGCATGGTTGGTAACGGTGTTTTTTTATGGGTTTATTGCCTGGGTGGGGTTAGTTTGATATTTGGGGGGGAGGGAGGAAAAGGGGGGAGCGTACAGGAGAGTTAGGGAGACGTCGCCTTGGAGGCGGGCCTTGAGCTCGACTTCGACGTCGAGGTTGAGGCCGAGTTGCAGGCGCACGGGCTTGGTGTCTGCGAGGCGGGGGAGGATTGCGGGTTGCGTGAGGGAGCCGGAGGGGGCGAGGGCCTTGTTGTTGTTGCGGTTGCGACGCCGGCGGGAAGAGCGGGAGCCTACAGAGGAGGCTACGTCCGAGGCGGAGTCGTCGAGCTGGGATGGGGGTTAGAATAAGTGTTGAGGTTCAAAAGGGGAAAGAAGAGAAAACTTCGCATCTTGGGGGAGAGGAGTTACCTGGCGCCGAAGGTCAGCGAGAAGTTGATCTTTATTCTGCGGCGGCGACATGCTGCCGACGGGGCGGGGACCTCCAGGGAGGGTGGTGGGGAGGGGAGCAACCTTTGGCATGACAGGGTTGGAGGCCATTTTGTCGGGCTTTTGGTGGATGGTGATGACCTGGACGGACTGGACGACCGAGTGCGACGACTGCGCGAAGAAGACGGGGGGACGCCGCTTGCGGTTGAGGCTCTCTTGGACGAGGCGGAGAGGCCGCGGTTTGGAGGTTGAGAAGACGCGGCGCGGTTTCTTCTCCGGGGAGGAAGAAGCAGGTTCCTTCTTTTTGGGAGGAGGCGCGGGTGTCTTGTGCTTGGTGAGGTTGAGCGGCTTAACGTTGACGGGGAGGATGCGCGGCCGGAAGGCGGAGGATTTGCTGTTTTGATGGCGATGGAAGGGAAGCTGGTCCGGGAGAGGCGGGAGAGTACGCGGAGTAGAGTGGTACGCCGAAGAGGAGAGAGTCGGAGGAGTGTTGCGAACGCTTTCCCGGGGCCGGTTGGTGGGAAAGCGAGGAAATGTACAGAGGTAGGTTGTCCGCTTGGGATTATCCACGCCGAATATCAAGTAAGAAGAGAAGGTCGGACTGCCAGAGTCGACGGAAGGTGTCTAAAGATACAGTTCTCAAGAAAAGGGGATGAGAGAAGATTGAGCTGATGCTGCTGAGAAAAAGTATGTCAACAAGATTGAAAAATTGTCTATTTTATATATTCCCCATCCTCCCGCGCGCGCTCGACTCAATCCCATCCCCGTCGTACGTTCCCGGTACCACGTCTTGGAGCTCTGTCGTGGTGTTGTCTGATCTCAGGGGCATCACGTGGGGAACCCCCCTGCTAACAGTCGATAATGGAGCTTGGCCCGCAGCGAGCGCGGCACGCCAAACACACCCCTCGTACCACTCCCTCTCTGGTTGAAACACCGTCTTGCAAATCGCCACAACCTCATCAAGCCATTTCCGCCCAAAATCGACTGTCGCGCAAACCGCATTCGCACAGAGGAGCCGTGCATCTCGTGCCACCCGCCGATCCCTCCGAACGCGTTCCAAAACAGGGTAAATACCTGACCTCTGGTCGGTGCTACGCACAGGGCATAACCAACAAATCTGCGCTTTGGGTACCTAGCTAACCTGGAAGAGAAACAATACCTGCATACCTGCTTGTATTACCCACGACATGACGAAAAAAAGACACCCATTGCAGCGCTCCTTACTCCTAAAAAGGTCTCAAGCACTCAACAAATCCCTGACGCTCATCCCCCTCACGGGACCACTCCCCCTTCGATCCGTCTGATTCAGCATCAACAGCGCGGCGGTAGCCTCCTGGTCTAGATCCCTCAGCGGCGGCAGCGCAGGGCTTGTAAGGGCCGACCCCGACGCCGAGTGCACGCTCTGCGGGTAACTCCCGCCGTACAGCTGCGGCCCAAAGGCGGGCGACGTCGTCGCCGACGTGCTGAAGCTGTGGTGTCGTGACACGGACGCCGACGACGAGTCATGGCTAGCCGCAGCCCGCTCGGGGAGCAGCGCGGGGGACATCTGGAACCGGCTGGCGTTGGGGGTGAGGGCAGGGGAAGCCTCCAGGGAAGAGCTGGTCATGTCGACATCCGGGCTGAGACCCCCTCCCGAAAAGACAAAACTGCGGTCCGGGTTGTAGGGTTCCCCTCCGGTGGGAGAGGGGAGCTGCTGCTGCTTCCCTGCTTGCTCCTTGAGCGATTTGATGCAGTCTTCTAGGTACCGAACATATTCGATCGAGGCCTGTCGACAAGATAAGTCAGCTACGGTCTGATCGTGGCGAACGCTTCCCATCCCCCCTTTGCCCCCGGGTGAGGGCAACGACAAACTCACCTGCAATATAGCCAACTTGTGCATCTCCCCGCTACAGGCGGGAATCAAACTCTTGAGCACGCCAAACTCCTCGTTCATCTTACTCCTCCTCCGGCGTTCAATCAAGCTATGCGCCGTCTTTCTCGCAATCTTCCTCCCCGCTGCGCTCGTGGCGCTCGGCTGTTTCCTCTTGGTCCCTGTTGCCGCTGGTGTCTGTGCTGTCGCGGTAGCATTCTTCGCGGCTGTCTTCGGCGCTGGTGCTGAGGATTGCGGCTGTTCCTCGCGGGGTTTCATCTGGATTATCTTGCGGGAGCGGGACGGCGGAGGGGGAAGGCTGAACTGCTCTGCTTGGGCGGTGGTGGAGGGGCGTTTGCGGCTCTTGACGGTTTCTGACGCCTGGGTTGGAAATGTGTTCTTTGAAGAAGACGTAGGTTGCTGCGGGATGTCGGCCACGGCGGGGGGAGGCAGCTCGAAGGCGAGCTGGAGGGACGAGAGGTGCGGGCCATCGCGGCCTTTGATGTCGGTAGAGGACGCGGGCGTCGGTAGGCCGTGGGCTCGAGGCATGGTGATGGTTGCCGCCGGGGATGCGATGAACTCAAGATGACAGGCAAAGTAAGTCGTAAGCGAAACAGCGATGCTCTGTCAAAGGAAGCCGACAACCTTGGGAAGGCTTCAGCAACTGGGCCACACGACACTCCCAAATCCGGCAGTATTTCCAGAATCTCTCTTCCAACCAAAAAAAAGGCAACTACCAAGGTCGACGTCCGGGATCAGAGAAAAGCGTCACCGCCACGAAAGACAATATCTCGGTATCTCAAAGTCATCATGAAAAGGGAAGTTCAGCGCAAGATGTAACAGACATGCCATGCCCGGGACCCGACCCTCACAAGCAAACGGAAAGAACAGAGTCCCGCCCGCACACGCACACGCACGCCCTGGCTAAACGTTTGGCATGGCATGGGCATGGCATTGCAGACCGACTGGACGTCCCTCAGATCAGTCGCGTGCGCAGCTTCCAAGAAGGCAGCACGAGGTGCCAGGGGCCTCTCTGATTGGTCCGAGCCTGCTTAGAACTCCGGGGCGCTCGAACGTGCCCCAGCTTGGGGACGTTTTGGTCTTCCGGGCAAAAGCCGCGCCCCGACACACAAGAGGGGCTATACTTGCCGCTACTGGTAGGGTATGGATTAGGTATCCCGCATTTTGTGGTTCCCTTACCTTAAACCTCTTGGATGCGGATGTCGACTACGACATCGTCTGTCGCCGCGTGCATCGAGGTCAAGGTGAGCCGAACGACGCTAAACCTCCCGCCAACCCGCAGCCAATCATATTGGCACGCTACCGCGGACGTTGAGTTTGTTTCGATGCTTGGATTCAGGGTCGCATGCGCTGGGCTCTTGACCTTTTCAATATTCGCTTCCCAGAAAACCTCAAGTGATCGCTTCATCGTGCCATTTTATTGTCTACCCATGTGCCAATGAAATCCAGTACCTCCGCGGATAAATGAGCAGGAAACAGAAATACGCCTGGCATGCTTCATTACGAGATCGTGTCATGTCTTCATCCCTCCCATTGCTGAACCCCCCCCTCTCTTCTTAGGGCCACCAAGTCTTCTCTTGGAAGGGGTCGCCAAGTACCCTAATCGTTGCTCGGGTATTCCACCCGCTCCAGAGCGTTAAACTCCTCCTTGATGCTGCGCATGCTAACAAACCTCGAGATAATGTTGATGCTTCCCGCCTTGTCATTGGTGCCGCTGGCCCGGCTTCCTCCAAAGGGCTGCTGCCCCACAACGGCGCCGGTGCTCTTGCAGTTGACGTAAAAGTTACCCGCCGAGTTGCGAAGCTTCTCCTCGGCGAACCGCACCGCGGCTCTGTCCGATGCGAAGATGGATCCTGTCAGGGCGTACTCCGAGGTGCTGTCAACAAGCTCGCAGACAGACTCGAACGCGGCAACGGGGTCGGTGGTGTCGTCGTAGACGTAAGTTGTGAGGACAGGACCGAACAGCTCGGTGGAGAAGAGCTTGTGGTTTGGTGTCTTCGACTGGTAGATGGTGGGGTGGACAATGTAGCCCTGGGAATCATCGTAGGTTCCGCCGGTAAGGAGTTCAAGCTCACTGTCCTTGTTTGCTTCATCGATGGCTGTGGCGAGCTTCTTGAAGGAGGCAGCATGGATGACGGGCCCGACAAAGTTCTTGTTGTCGATAGGGCTGCCAACACGCAATTTGGCGGTTTCTTCGACCAGACGGTTCTTGAATTGAGGCCAGATGGATGCCGGAACGTACAAGCGCGAGGTGGCGCTGCACTTTTGTCCCTGGTACTCGAAGGCGCCGCGAACTGTGTTGATCACGGCATTCTCAACATCGGCAGAGGAGTGGATGAGGTGGAAGTTCTTTCCGCCGGTTTCACCCACGATGCGCGGGTAGGAGAGATACCGGCCTTCGGCAACGCCGGCGCCGATCTGGCCGTATAGCTTGCGGAAGACGGCGGTGCTGCCTGTGTAGTGCAGCGCAGCAAACTGGCGGTGGCCCAAGACCTCCTTGGTTACCTCCACAGGATTGCCCGGTACGAACTGGATCACGTTCTTGGGCAGGCCTGCCTCGACGAGGATGTTGTATAGAAGCCAGTTGCTGGCGATGGAGAAGTCGCTCGGCTTCCATACCACAACATTGCCCAGCAGCGCGGGCAGTCCGGGAAGGTTGCCGGCGATGGCAGTGAAGTTGAAGGGGCTGACGGCGTAGACAAAACCCTCGAGGGCGCGGTACTCAACGCGATTCCATACGCCGGGCGAGTTGTGAGCGGGCTGTTGAGCGTACATTTCCTCGGCGAATTGCACATTGAAGCGAAGGAAATCGCACAATTCCGCAGCAGCGTCGATCTCGGCTTGCCAGGCGTTCTTCCCCTGTCCCAGCATAGTAGCGGCCATGATATCATAACGGTATTTGCTGCTGATCAGGTCAGCAGCCTTAAGGAAGATAGCCGCGCGGTCGGCGAAGGGGAGCGACTCCCAATCGGCCTTTGCGGCCAAAGCTGCGTCGATGGCATGCTTGACGTCTCGGGGTGTCGCTTGGGCGTACGTCGCAACCGGTGTTTGGTGATCGGCCGGGTTGAACTGAGTGCCTGTGGACGATGTCCAGACCTAAGGTATCCTGTCAACAGCTATTCCCGTGTGTCTCTCGAGAATTTGTATCCTACCTCCTTCCCGCCAATGACAAGAGGTACTTTCAGCGCGCCCTTCTTCTGGAGCGTCTCCACTGCCGCCGTCAACCCTTCCCTCTGAGCCGATCCCTTGGCATAGTGGTGCTGTAGTCTTATCAGCAGCAGCCCCCTCTCCTCTCCAGCGAATACATACATTGGGTTCATTCACCACCTTCGGAATTTTGAAAGTAGCAAACGTCGACATTTTTGCAACTCCCGCTCGTGTGTACAGTCGTTGCGTTGTCGTGGTTGTCGGCCTCGACACACTAGTTGCTAGATACGACGCTCGTGTGAGGCTGGAATGCAGCGATAACGGCCTCAGATGCCGTGATGTCATTGTCGGCAAGGGAGGAGTGATCCGGGACAGCTACAGCAGGTGCGAACGGGGGCGGCTTCCTTATTTATTTGCAGCTGGTCGCACCACCGCACCACTGACGTGATTGGAATGTCGATTACTGGCACTTCCCGAAGCCGGCGCCCCTCATCAACGAACATCAATCGGGAGGTTGCTTTGCTTGCTTGCCACTCGATGCTGTTGGGTCGCTTTGTCGCGGCTTTAGGAGGAGAAGCTGGAGATGTGGGGCCCGGTTGGGGGCAATTGGCCAATGGACTTACACCAATGCAGCGACGGGCTCGGCAACGCGCGAGAAGAGAGCCGAGGAGAGCTTCACTTGAACTTCAATAGTTGGTCACGGGGTCACTTTGGTGATTCGTTAGTATCCGTACTGGGGACAATTTAGGATACCCTTGGAAGAGAATGTCTTGTGATTGAGAGTTGGATGACTAGGTGGGAGTTGATAATGGATCCACCTCCCCTTGAGACCGAGAGAAGCCATTGTCCTCTGGTTCGTGGTGAGCAGCGTCCGCCAGAACGTGCAGGGGAAGGATAAAACTCTATATGCTTGAACTTGAAGGGAACTAATCGAACATTGTGGTAAGCACTACGAACAGCGCAAATGTAATGCGTCCAGCCCTGAAAACTCGATCGTGAGCTCGTCTATCAATCGTCAAGCAGACAAGCAACGGTAGCAACCATAATCTTCGACACTCACCCACTGACTCGCTAGTACATGACCATGGAGCTCGGGCTACCAAAACTCAATCGGTTCAATTTGTTTTGAGACTCGACAACTTCTGTGGGCAACCTGATGTCCGCCATGAAGATTACCGATGACGATGCTGAGGTACACGACCTCACCGCCCTCCCGCAGAAAACCATCAAAAGCAACTCCATACACTTCTCGTCTAGAATACGTGGACCTGCTTCCCTGCTTGAAGCTGACGATCGACGATGGAACCTTCGAGGTAATAACCCCAGGATCGTCGACAACAGGAAGATGGTGAAGTTAGATTTGAAGCTAACCATTCCAGTAGCTACTAATGAGCCTTACTGACGGGTAAGTAGATGAGCCCAAGGAGTTTCTAATAGTAGATGTTGTTGTCAGGGGAATCCTTAGCTCACTGTCAGCCTTTGTGTTTAGACCTGTGAATCGATTCGACACATAGGGTACGATGAGCCCACCGACACACCTTTGACAATGGTCTAAACTGGATAGCAGAGCCCATCCAACGAACCAGGAACGACACCGTATACATCGAATGATTACACCCGTGGTCACCCAGTATGGATGGAGGAGAAGGACTTCCCACTTCTGCCGTGTCTCGTGGTCTCCGCCATCGTCACAGGGTACGCAACCAAAGCCAGTGTACCCTGCACCGCTCGCAATCACGAACTCGCAACAGTACCAACATCAGCAAGACAGTCATGAACAGCATGCCTCTTTCACCACCGGACGACCGACTCTCAGAAACCCCAGCTAGACCACAACATCGTTTCTAGGTCTCTTTCTCCCCAAAAACAACCCAACCAACTGAGATATTACCTCACCATTGCCTCGACTTCTGCACCAACACGGCCCGCAAAACACCAAGACGAGACTCACCGCATCAACTCAGACCTGAATCATCCTGCCCTTGAGCAATGTAGCCACCAGGAAGTCCCGGATCCCATCCGCGCGAGCTGAAGCAACACGGCCGCTCCAGCGGGCATCACCGCCTCAACCCTACATCCATCAAAATCCGAGAACAGAGCGACCATCGTCCGCAGGAAGCCAACCCAGGTAGTCCCAGAGATAGCAATACCGTCCCGCACCAACCGTATCGAAAAAACCAAGCAAGGAAACTCTCTCCATCCACTGCGAATGGGTCCAAACAACCCACCCGCAAGCTCACAGCCATAGGTAGCAAACACCTCAACGAGCCCACCGCACTCGCACGGTTCTTTCGCACCCAACACTGAACCCTCACCACCCCTCCGACATCTACCAGGAAAGACCAGGAACCCCAGCCGCATTCCCCGGTCAGCAAGCCAACAGAACCCCCGAGGAGCATTCAACGAACAATCCTCAACCGAGCGGGAAGGTCTTCCGAAAAAAAGCCTCACCACACGCAAACGTCAGCAGCAGCAGTAGCAGTCCGAACGAAAAAGAACAAAAAGCAAAAAGGCGCCAAAGCGCCATCCGTCGTTTCAGCTCCTCCCACTGCCAACAAACCCACCCATGGAAGCGCCACAGCAGAAAGGGGGAGTATGTGAGGCTGACTGTGCTAGCCAGCTCCCCAGCCAGGCAGTAAGTTTCAGTGCACTTTCCTGTCCTGTTCTGTTGCCCGCGCAGTCCAAATCCGAATCCGAGCCAAGGCGTACTTTCATCCTCAACACGCGACCTGGCTCAATCCCGAACTGACACGGCCACATCCGGGTGTGATAGCCGGGTAGCGGGTCTCGGATTGACAACGCAGACGTTCGACCCGGCCAATGGGTGGTCAGCCGTCGCGTAACACCCGAATGGCAAGAACCTCACGAACCGCCATTCAAGGGACCGATTACCCAAGCCCCCGTGTGGCTCAGTGCAAAAGCAACGGGGCGGCACAGAGTGCCACGGACCTCCTGGATAACAAGTCATTCAGGATTCGCGACTCGAAACAATGTCAGCCAGAGGTTTGCCCTTCCACCCCTTCGCGGGAACGACCCGCGTCGCGCCAGGTGAGCGTGGCCGCGAAGGTCAGAAAAAAAACACCGCAAAATATGACGACGGTCCTTCCGCACACCTTCGAAAGACGCTCTTCGGCCGTCTGATTGGCTCGTGGATGAGAATCTTCGGGCCCCAGAAGGATGACCACGTCACTGGCGACGGCCTCCACTCGAAGGTTTCAGCGAAAAGGGCTGAGCCGGCCCGTATGATGGGGAACTCAAGGCCTAGGTGAGCTGCCGATGGTTGCTTATGCTGTAGACAGCGAGTCCCCCTCTCAGCCCAGTGCGATTATGCCATTGCGAAAGATGTCCCTCTTTTCGGACGATTTTGGGCATCAACGACCTGCAGCTTTTCAGGGGATTGAGCGCCAACAGCAACTATTCTCCTCTTTTGAGCCTCACTCTCAACTGACCATAGCCCTCATCCGAAGGCGATCAATTCATGCGATTCGCGGACTGATTCTCGGGCGCGAACCCGGATTTTCGCGAATCCGCTGTCAAGCACCTTGTGCTACAGGGCTCTCATATGGCTCGTTATGCTCCGGCTCTGTGCCGTGCAGGACCTGCCAAGCTAGCCGAGCTTGCCGTCTCAGGAGTTATGCTCCATAGTTGTGAAGGGCACGAAGCGCGTCATTCTCAAGCGCCCGAAGCCAATTAGGCTCAGCTTGACGCATGCAGACGGACAAGAAGAGACAGTGTGGTGGGTTGAGCGAGGAGGTGAGTGGTGAGTGACTGAGGAGGAGGTAGGGGGGTGTGATCACTCTGTGTGATGGTGGAACATGAGCCCCAAATCCCTTCTTTGACTCTGGGAGAGGAATGACCCATACGACGGGCAGCCAATCGCCCACTCTCCGCAGGGGTGAGGCCCGTACAGTGGTGTCGTGAGTTGTGTGTCGTCTGGCGGGGTCATCGCCTACCGTGTTGGCGACAGCGAATCGAAGCCGGAGAGAAGAAGCGGTCAGAGGAAACGGAAGCCACACCTCGCGCAAGCTCCGTCTCATGCCAGAAATAGCGGAGACTGCCCACTCGGGCACTCCCATGAGGCAGACGAGATCGATTGCGGGAAGCGGGGATCATGACGGGCCTGGCGGAGTCTCCCCCTCACGATCGGCGGAGAAGATTGCGGCATCGCAGTGGCGTTTGATAACACCAGGCAGAGAACAAATTCGATGGCTGCTCGAGTGCGCAAAATTGACACCGCCGCTCCGCACGGACGAGGAGTGTCAACGGCGGTTATTTTTAAGGCGAGGGAGCGGGGGATCAACCAGAACCCTTACAAACGCCCATGCCATCGCGGCTCTTCGCGCCTGGTCATGCTGGGCGCCGCTCTGATTGGCGATGTAGCCGATTTTCTGCAGGCACACGGCCTTGACAGACTTGGTCGAGAAATGGTTGTGTAGAAAACCACCTGCCGTGTGGTTGCATGCGGATAGTGACAGGCGAGTTGGTTTATGCGATCCGATGCGGACAGCCTCGACCTGTTTGGATCTTGCTCATTCTCGTAACTGAAATCTCGAGCAGCCGTTGACGAGGCAAGTGCGAAATGCGGAGTGCTGAAAAAAAGAGCCCCTGGGGACCGCACCAAATATGCGGATGTTGGTTGGCTGGCTTGCAAGCGTCATGCAGGAACATCCCTTGGTCCCAGGGTGGCTGGCCTAGCTTATTGCGTGCATTTGGCAGGTGCTGAAGTTCGACGGCGGATGAGGAATTTCGGGAAAGCTGCATTTCTTTTTCTGGTCTCACTCTCGCAATTGAGATGAAAGAGCTGATCAAAGAATCCGCGTACCAAAAGTTCACCCGTGTTGGATGGTTGGGATGTTGTCTAGCCATTGAAACAGGAAACCACGCACAGGCCCCCGGCAAGGACCGAAATCAAGGTGGAGGGGTCCATGGGGGAAAAGGGGTGGGTCAAAAAATGATCCATCACCCGTCCACTTCCACGCCAGACCTCCGACCATCCATCCTCGACAGCAGCGTTGATACCCGAACTTGGCTCAGCGTGTTGTTTCTCCATCCTATTCGCTATGGCGTACAGGCAGAGTACTTTTTAGGCTCGGCTGGACCAGTTCCAAAGATTGCCTTTTGTTCGCACTTCCCAAACCATGAGCGTGTATTGGCTGGATGGGTAGTCGACCGTTCCTCGTGCCTTGCAGCGTTGCACCGCAAGCGGCCGGCAGCCTTGGAAGCCCTGCCGAAGGCCCGCAGCAGCGTGCCCCAAGTTCACAGCATGCTGTAACCAATGGCCACCGTCCACGATGGGTGCTGCCCACTGTTTCAGGAACGCTCCTCTGTCATCCGTCACCTACGGATTTCTGAAAGCGGACGACGGCATGCGCAGTGAGAATCTTACCAAGAATAATCCTGGCCGCGAACCGGGGAACATGGCTCCCCATCTCCACCAGTCCCGATTCCTAGAGGATGGCGTGGATGGTGACCAAGCTCACCGCTATCGCTGGATGGAAAACGATTGGCGGACTCTTGACTCCGCAGTCTCCTGAAACTCGACTTTTCTCGAATCCCGCTGCCTTGAGTTCCTCCCTGCCTACGGTTGATTCAGAGGCCGATGCGGTGACAAATCTGCGCTGACAGCTGAAGGGACGTCGTCGCGAGCTCTTTCCAACAGGCCGGGCGCCCCACATGGTTTGGCTTGGTGAATACCTAGGTAGTCTGGTTCCGAGTTGATGGCCGACGGTGGCTGGACGGGACGCTATCGACAAGCCGGCTGTCGTCTATCGGCTCTGCTGTCCGAGCATTGTCGATAACGATGATGTTAGCGCTACGCTAGGTTCGCTCGGGGATCAGCTCTGCGGTCTTTTATCCGAACAGCGGCTTTCCTGGGCAGTGAGCACGGCGGTTGACCCTCCTTGGTGGCTCTTTCCCGCTCCCACGCGGAGAGAGTGGGGCGCCGATCACCCTCCCCCTCCACGTCCGACAGCCCCCTGTCAAACCCATGCGTCTTTCCCAGGAGGGGCATGGAGCTGGACGGGCCCTGGTCCCAGAACGGCTCGCTGCCTCCTCTGCCATGCCCGATCGCGCGGACGACGAGCGTGAGAGACTCTCAGCCAACCATCGCCGTTGTGTGCGCAACAAACGGTCTCGGCACATAACGTTACGAGAAAGCTACGCAGGCAAAAACAACAACAAGATGCCGGCAATGGTCGGCCGGCAGCGCGCTCCTGTGCGCCGCTGCACAAGACACATGACAGTCAACAGCCAGGTCTCGCTTGCGAGGAGGGCGAGATCGCTGCTAGCGTTCCAGCTCAGCAGCCACAAGTCGGTGTTTGCTCGCTGCTCACTGTCGCGGTGGAAGTGCTTGCATGGAGCTAGTGGAGCTCCTGGCCAAGACCGGCCAACACGACCGTCACCACCACCACCTCACTGCCTTACCTTGCCTAGCTTAGCATGCGCAGAAGCACTGCAGCTCACCTCCACGCCCACGACCCTCGGCCCAGCCTCACCCAGAGCGACCTGCTGCAGGCGACCGCCCCGCATGGCCTGGCTGTCTGCGTCCGCGCCTGCATATCCATCTGCGCCTGCCAGGGCAATGGTTGCGGTGTTTGTTGTGGGTTGCGGTGTGGGATGTGGGATGCTGCTGGGTGTGCTGGGTGCTGTGGTGGGCAAGCGTTCTTACCAGCCGTTCCGCACCCCCTGTCATGGGCTCGAGCACCACTTTATATATTGTATATATCTGCCGGGCCTCACCCACCACCCCCGTGTACACTCTCGTTAAACCTTTGGTAGCTAGGACGCCTTCTCCCGCGGTGCCCAGCAGTTCGCCGAGGCGCTCGAACCGGCTGGGAGCTCTCTCTCGCATATAGGCATCGGGACCTTTTGACCCCGTGCTATTTTCCTCCCGTCGTCTTTTTCGCCAACCGCCCTTCCACCACGGAGGGCCTTCGCGTGCCGGACTGATGAGTTCCTGACAGCCACCGCACTCACATATGTTGGTCCTCCCTTCTTTGTTCCCGCACTCTTTTTTGTCTGCACTCGAGCATCGAATCGAATACCCGGAGAGGCGTCGGCCAGGCTCGAGTTTTTTCTTGCCCGATGGCGGGTTGAATTTGTGCCTCTCGATCCCCCTTTCCTTTTCTTTCGTCTCTGCTCGAGAACGGAACATGTCCTGGCCGAAAGTGTTGGCGGTCGCCGCGACATGCGCAGTCCTGCCCCTCCGGGCCGGGGCGTTGGGCGTCCGTCAGGCATTCCCTGACCGAGAAGGTAGGCCAGTCGGGCGCCCACCGCTTCCTCCGTGGCTCAATCCGTTCGTACCTAGACCTTTGCTGACTTCTTGGCCTCCAGCACCTGCGCGGACAAGTGGTATCCAGTTCCCGGGATCTCCTGGACAGCCGACTGTGACGGTTACAACACGGTTGTCGGTGACCGTTACCACCGGAACTGGGACGGCAGACACCACTCAGTCATCAAATTCGGGCGAATCCCCCCCTGATATCACCGGCCCAACCCCTGGAGTCACCTCGCCCGGCTCAGACGGCGGGTCAGGGACCACTTCGGAGACCCTATTGACCGATATGCCCACCTTTCCGGGACCCCTTCCAACCGATATCGACTTTGAAGGCGGCTCGGGATCTACGAGCGGCAGTTCGGATGGCATCAGAGGCAACAGGACGCTTGTGATCGTTCTGAGCAGCGTGCTCTCGGTTGTGGGGCTATTGCTGATCCTGGGCGCGATCTTGCTCTGCCGGCGGAAACGAAGGGGGCGCTTTCCATTCTTCCCTCGTGGCGCTTCGCCGATCGACGACGATGAGATCGCTACGTGGAAGGTCCCTAAGAACGAGAAGGGCCCGTTGCCGGGTGCTGGAGGGGCAGCAGTGTCTGCCGCAACCGCTGGGGCAATAGGGGCAGCGGGAGCCACTGTCCTCATGGTGGGCGCTGCTGGCAGACAGAGCAGCACTGATGGAACTAGGAGCAGCGGCCCGAACAGCGGAGCAAGCAGCCCCAGAAGAAGCAATGGCGGCATCGTGTCGCATGCAAAGAGCGCCTCGACAACATCGATCAAGAAACCTCCAAGCGTGATCGTCTACAGCAATGCCCGAGGGGTCGGAGGATGCCGTCACTCATCTGAAAACAGTTCACCTCGCTCCCATGGCTCATACGACGCCGGGCCTGTTACAGGTCTCAGCGGCAAAACAAGCTTTGATAAAGTCCTTCCGCAGACGCCGATTCAAGCCAAGGCCCCCAACGCTCGCGCAGGTCTCACTGACGAGTCCATTCCTGGCGACGAACCTTTTATTGCCACCCCGCGCTCTAAGCCTTCTCGCCTTTCCAAGCTCCCTCCGGGCTTCTCACCATCCCAGCGCCGCACTCATGTGCGGACAAGAAGCTCTAGGAGTAGCTTCCGCAGTTTCAACGAATACGCATACAGCGGGTCGGAACTCGAACTTCCAGCACGCCATTCACACGATTACATTCCGAGAAGCCAGAACTCAAACTGGCACGTTTCCTCCTCTTCGTCGGTCCCGCCAAGGTTGTCGTTCAGCAACGAGAGTTTCTTGGGAGGAAACCTTTCGCCGAGACCATTACTAGGTGATCATGAAATTGGGAGGGCGATTGGGTGATATTCTACCTCGACGGTTTTCTTCTTTTTTTTTTCAGCCGGACACAAGATAGATCCGGGTTTGTGTCACGGGGAGGTCATTGACTATTGGTCACGAACATTATGGTTGGACATGTCGCTCATGATATGGATGATGGATATACCCCGTTGGATTGAATAAGGGCTGGAGGATGTGTATCTGGGGTGCCTGATGAAAGGTACCGACTTGTGAGACGAAGAGTGACCCGCGCTATTCGCGGGGATTTTCATGTAGGATTAGCTGTATGCATCATGAGTGGCGGTTTCGAAACTGCTGAATGCATTGGGATTTCTCCTGATATTGAGCGTTGCTTGTTCAATTGGAGTGTGAGAATTGGAAGAAGGTAATTCACTTCGCGACCCCTCGGTCTGAAATAGCTCATGCCTCTCTACATTTTCAACAGGCCTTTATGGCCTGAATAGAGGGGATCCATGTTTCTCTTCAGTGTCTCTTTACACGGTAAAAATGGCTCCTTTTTTTCGACATAGCCGTCGGCCAGGCTGTGGACGGGCAAGCTCCTTTTTTTCTACCGCGTGGTAATGTTCGTGGTGGCGGATGCGCAGTGTCCCTCGGGGACTCAGGGGTGGCTGCAGGGTACGTGGAACGGCGGCGCACAGGGGTCGCACCAAGTCAATTAACGCGTCCTTCAGGTCGCGACGCGCCACTTTTTTCTCCATCTTCCACTCCCCTCACAGAAAACGACATCCCCATCGACGACATATCGCCGAAGCGCAAGGAACCGCCACTTGGTCTTTACTATACGCCGCAATTGAATTGAGCGTACAATTCATTCGAACCAACTGAGATCCCCGCAGGCCGAACCGGTCCTCCACCAGCGTCGCAGAGTGCCTCTCAGTCGCAACTCCTCCCACAACAACCACACCCAAGCTCTTCTCACGCCACCATGCCAGCCCGGAAGAGCGATGCTCGGCGGAGCGATGTCTCCGCCGCCAGATTCGTCCTGGCTGACGACGAGCCTGCGGCAGACAAGGAACCCGCCGCCGCCGTTGCGACAGCCTCCGAGCCACCTGCAGCGGCAGCGGCAGCGGCAGCAGCTTCGTCATCGGCCCCTCCACCGTCGGTAACTCAGACTTCGCCGGAGCGGAAGGAAAAAGAAAAAGAGAAAGAGAAGGACAAGGATGTGCTCACAATCGAGGTGCGTTCTGCCGTTGTGATAGATGGCGACCTTGACTGACAATCCTGGGCCCCAGGACCTCACCCTCCCCAAATCCATCATCACACGTCTCGCTAAGGGCGTGCTCCCGCCGAACACGCAAATACAAGCAAATGCGATACTGGCACTGAGCAAGAGCGCGACCGTTTTTATCAATCATCTGGCTACCAAGTGCGCACCCCTCTCCCCCTAACCTCTCCCCATCCATACATCTCACACCGCCACAGCGCCAACGAATTCACCCTCTCCGCCGGCAAGAAAACCATCAACCCCACCGATGTCTTCAAAGCCCTCGAAGAGATCGAATTCGGCTTCATGCGCGGCCGTTTAGAAGCTGAATTTGCCAGTACGCATCCCCCCCTTCCCCTGCCCTCCCCGCCCATTCTAACCCCTCGCTTCCCAGAGTTCAACGAAGTCCAAACCTCCAAACGGTCCACCTACCGCAAAAAGGTCGCCGCCCTCAAAAAAGCCGCCTCCAGCGGAGACCCCAACAGCAACATTGCGCCCGACGCCTCTATGATGAGCATGGACGGGGAGACCTCCTTCGCCGCGACGGACGCCGGGGGCAGCGGCAGGGCGCTGAAGAAGGCGAGGATAGATAGTAGTGCAGTGTCTGGGGGTGACGATTCTAGGATGGAGGTGGACGATCACGAGCCGTCGGACGCGGAGACTGTGCCGGATGAGCAGGAGGAGGAGGAGGAAGCTGATGAGGAGGAGGAAGAGGAAGAGGAGGAAGGGGAGGAGGAGGGTGAGGAGGAGGGTGAGGATGATGGGGAGGATAGGGTGGGGGGGGGAGAGGACGAGGCGTTGGATGATGAGGATAGCGAGTGATTGGATGGATGTGAGATGGAAAGCGGCGTATGATGGTGTGGGAGGTTGACAGTGATTTGAAGCGAAGCGCCTCTTTGATCGTGACTGGAAAGTGTGTAATACACTGGAAGGAGCGGCAAAGGCGCGGAGCTTCAACTTACGAGGTGTTCTGGAGGAGTTCTCTGGCCTCCCATTGGCTGGATTCGCCTGTGGCGGAAATAACCATGAGCGACTGGTCGCCACACGGATTGGCTGATCTTGGCGGTTCACAGCCACAATTAACGGAGGAAGGAAGGCAGAGCGGTTCGCTTCAACGCCTCCGAGGCGATCAAGGCGCTGTATTTTACTCATTCACAGCGACGGCGTTAATCATAATATCTGCTTAGAAGCTCTGGAAGAGTCTGGTGTACAGTCTTGGATAGTACTCGCCGGCAAGAATCAACAGATCAACTGAATCAAGGGGTCGGGTCGAGTGCTATGCAAAGAAAGACGGGTTGCTGCGTAACTGAACAACCATGCCCCCGAGGAAAGGTTATTGGCTCTTTTGCATCATGGTTAGATATCACCTTAACAACATTGAACGACGACGGGAAGCTGCTCGGCTGGACTCATGGATTCGGATGATATTTCCACCGTGGCAGCATGGCAACGCGGTTATCGAAGTGAGCGCATGATGTGTCCACCTCTGTTCTGAACCGCGACCAACGACTCATGATCAATAGCTTGGGGGTTATCAGCAAGATTCTTGAGCAACGTCCTCAATCTGTCCAGAGAAAAAGCCGAATCAACTTCTACAAATGAATTCATCTCTGGTCCTCAGCTCAAGGATAGCCAGCCCCCTCACATATTCATCACCCAGACACCACATCACAACCTACCTCATCTCTCATCACACTCCAAACATCACCACACTTTAAGCAGCAACAAAAAAAGCAAGATGCTATAATTATCCCCTCGTGTTGCCCTAATGAACTACCCTCCAACAGAGACAGAGCCGAAACCCAATCCAAAAGCCAAAGCACAAACGCAAAAGCCCTTGCAAAGAAAAAGGGTGCCCAATTGCCTCCCTCTTCAACCCTGCTGGATATCCCAACCGAACAACCGGTCCCGATCAGCAAAACCCACTAATGCAAAAACGCGCGTAAGGCATGAACTAAGTGTATGAAAGTGCCCAAAAATTTCCACATCCTCACCCAGTGAGAATGCTGCTACTATCCTAACAGTGCCGAATGAATCCACCCTAGGAGAGGAAAAGAAACGAAGAAAAAGAAGAAAAACTCCTCCAATGCTGCCCTGGATGTAGCAAACGGCAGGTAATGTGAACAAGTCGAGTTACAAGTATCCGTGATTAACAACAGTCCGGAGAAGTGAAAGCCAAAGAACCAAAAGCGCGAGGTAGCGACGGGAACCAAGTCCAGGACCGGAGCGACTGTTTGGGTTGTTCCCCGCGCACTCGGGTCGATTGAGTGGATGGTGAGCAAAGGCTGGGGCGAATGCCGACCTAGCCACGCCCGTAGTCGCTGCTGCCCGCTCTCCGTCATATCGGTGGCCCGTCAAAGTTGCTGGGCTGAAGGTAGTTGTTGCGACTCGAGCGTAAGATAACCCTTGATGTCGCCCCGGCCCGAGTTGCATGCGATTACCATCAGGTAACCGTTCGAAACGAAGGCGAATGAGCAAATGGTATCAAAAATGTATAAATGTCGCGTATGCTCGAGCGGGAAGGAAACATCGAAATAGTAACAAGGCGATCGGCGAATGAGTCGGGTGTTGGCGGATCAGCACCTTCGCCTACGAGCACGGCTGCCAAAGCCGTGGCAAAGAGCCGGTATCGAAACAAGCCAAAAGGTATCATCAGAACAGAAAATGGGATAGACAAAATGCTCCCCTGGAGACTCCTCTATACCCATGCCAGGCCAAATGTGAAGGCGCCATGCCCGCCCTGAAAAGCAGATAGCCTCTCCGTGCGATCGAATCCCGGGATGCATGCGAAGGTGTGATAGACTTATGCCACTCAGAAAAGGAAATCGGCCCGGAAATCGTTGGAAATCGCCCATGTATCCGCCGCCAAGCCCGTACCGGTGGGCGAGCTCCGTCTTCGGCGGCGTATTTATTGTGGTTGCGTCGTCCACCACTGTGCGGGCGTCTGTTGCTGGGACCATGGCTGGCTGACAGCCGGTGCCGGTGCGCTCTGGTGCATGTACTGGCGGGGCGTCTGGTCGGCGGGGTTGTAGATTCCCTGAGTTGAGGTGCTGTACCCCTGACTCATTCCTGGCATACCCGAATACGGCATGTTCCCGGGCTGCACCTGGCTGCCACTGCTAGAATGCCTGATTTGAGGAGCTGGCGACTGCTGAGGATGAGGTGAAGCCTGCGATTGGGTCGTGTACGCCGAGTACCCGTGCTGAGGGGTTTGCGGTGTAGGGGGCCACATCTGTTGGCCCTGGGGGTAGCTGTAGTTCTGCGTGTTCTGAGGCATGCTTCCGCTAGAACCTGGTGGCGGGTTCGTTGGTCTCGAGCTGTTTTGAGCTGGGGCTTGGGCCATACCTCTCATTGCTCCTTGATTGACCGGATTCTGGGCGTGGATGGGCTGCGAGTATGGGGCGGCCGTCATCATCATTTGGGGGCTTTGGTTAGGAACAACACCAGGCTGAGATAGCCCCGGCGCCGGGGCGGGCCTGCTGGGGGGCGCCGTGGCATCCGTAGTCCCGACGGACTGGCTCATGGTCGTCGCCGGCTGCTCGTGTGGCCTCCGCCAGATGCCCTGCAGGTAGTCGCCGCGCATCTCGCGCTGCTGGTTGACGGTGCGGTTAAACTCGGCCGCATGGTGCGCCTGTGCATGCAACTCCGAGATGGGGCTGGGCTGGGTCCGATCCTGGTAGGCCGGGCCTGTGATCTCCTGCCGTGGACCCTTGAGAACGCCCGAGTAATCCCGCGGCCGGGTGTCATAGTTATCTAATACTGATGTTATCACGGGCATTCTGGTCGAGCTCCCTGGTGGTGCTCCAATCATACCTGGTTGAAGAAGCTGGGGTTGCGGAGCGGCACCAAATTGGCCGGGGTTTGTGCTGTAGACAATCTCGCCGTGCGGTCCTCCGAGCATCTGGGCGTTCTGGTTCGCTTCGGCAGCGGCATCCCGGGCAGCCTTGGATGCCCCGGGCCGCTTCTCTCCGGCAGGGTCGAGCTCGGTAAATCCTTGCTTGCGCGCCTTGGTCTCCCAGTAGTCGTCCCGGACCCTTCGGCCGTTTACGATGACGCGACTTCCAAACTGTCGGAACATGCTCCTCGCAGTGACAATGGCAATTTGCCGAGACCGGTACGAGAAGGGCAGAATCTCCTGGTTTACCAAGTCGTCCTTTTCTTCCTGGTTGGCAATAATCTTGAACAGGGACCTGTTCTTGTTGAACAGCAGATACGAATCACGATAGCCGAGAACGCGGGCGC
Organism: Podospora aff. communis PSN243; assembly: GCA_033296975.1. Lineage (NCBI taxonomy): Eukaryota > Fungi > Ascomycota > Sordariomycetes > Sordariales > Podosporaceae > Podospora > Podospora aff. communis PSN243. The sequence continues at coordinate 792,884 of MU865922.1, forward strand.
ATTCCGTCGCCAGCATGAAAAGCTTATCCTTGCGGTGTGGCACGTGGAATGTCCGACAACGGTACTCCCTGCCTCCGAGCAGCTGGCCGTTGGGCATAACCTTCTTCTCGCCGGCCTCGTCGATCTCGCGGGGCATGTACTCGTCGCCGCTGGGGAGCAGCTGATCGGTCGTGTGGTCGCGCACCGTCGGGAGCGCCTTCAGCGTCGACTTGGTCGGCGTGGTCTTGGGCGGCGATGCCTGCACGGGCGCATAGGCCGGCGTCTGGACGGGGAGAGGCGCATTTTGGCTTTGTGGTGTTTGCGGGGGATGGGTCTGAGGGACAGGAGGGACGGGTCCCTGGCTGGCGGTCTCGGGGACGCTCCCGGACGGTCTGGACTTCATCGGTCTTCCTCTCTTTCTGGGCTTGTCGCCACCTGTTTGCGTGCGTGACATCGTCGTCAGTTCTGTATCCCATGTTCCATGCTGCCGCGTCGCACGGCCAGATCAGGACATGTAACGTGGGCACATAGATCCAGTCGGCGGCGGACGGTGCAGCTACACAAGGCTAAAACACAACATACCGTCATCACCAGCTGACCCTGGTGGTCCTGATTCGAAGTCGTCCGGCGAACGACTGCGTTTGATGCCTCGCGAGGCCGGGTTTGCGTTCACCAAGTCTATTGGGTCGTCGATGTCAGCGTCGGAGTTGCGTGCGAGTGGGGTGATGAGGTGAGGCAGGAGCGCCCATGACGAAGAGCTTTGCTGTGCACGGCGGGTCGTTGGGGGGGGGGGGGGGGGGGGGCTAGACATGGATGGGGACGCGGCGGGGAACGGCAACATCGTCACGAACGACACAACAACATAAGGCACGACACAGTGAACGCGCGCGCGCACCACGCGTTGGACGACAAGAGAGCCGGAGAGCAGGCCAAGTTGACGGCGATCATCATGATGGTAATGATGGCGATGCGCGACCGAGTGGGCGCTCCATCGCGGTCGGCGTCGTGGGACGAAATCGCATCTCGTTTGTCGCCCAAACCCCCAACGGAGGGCGAATGACGACGGCGGGGAGCATGCTCGTTGCGCTCGCTGCTGGACGCGCGCATACGCGACCAGCCGAGGAAGCAGGGTCGACTCTTAAGAAATGCGCGGCAACATACCTGTGTTGAGAGCAGCTGGGTTGATTGTCGCACTATCAGCGCCGTTGGGCGGTGCAGAGTACATGAGTGCAGGGCGACGTCAACCACGTCAACGGGTCTGCGAAACGACGTGTCTTGATATAGTTGGGCTGGCTGAGGGGGTGACAGCACCCAGAAGCGCGGGCGCTCGAGCTCTGATTCACAGCCAAAAGCTACTCAAGCTTTTTGATTTGGTCTGGAATGCATGCGCTGGTTTGATGCAGGCAGGAATGGACGTTCATGCATATGGTTGGCGCAAATCCACGGCTGCTCGAGAATCGGTTGTGTCGAATGAAAGGTTAAAGTTTTAAGATATAAAAAAAGATTGCGACAGTAAGCGGTTTGCGGGTTTTGCACCCTTGAATTTCCTCTGTTGCCCGCCGGCGGTGTCTGGAGCTTCTTTTCCTCCTTGCTTTCCACACCCCCCAAGAAACGCGAGCCAGTGCTGAACCCGCCTGGCGAGAGGAGGAACGTGACTGAGAGGCTCTTGGGCCGGAGCTTGTTCGCAGCAGCGACTGCTGCTGCTGCTTGCTGCTGCAACGCAGATGCACGGGGCCACGGCTAGCCCTTCTCGGACAGGGGAGGGGTAGATTCAGTTATTGACCCGTACCGTACCCCGTACCCCTGCTCAAACGGCTGCACCGTGTAATCTGTAAAATACAAACGAGCAGAGGAGGCGATGGAACGCTGCCGACGAGCCAGCCCAGCTCTACGGGTTGATCGTGGCAGAAGGGGGGGGGCAGGAGATCAGGAAGCCGAGCTTGAGACAGCCTAGCAGATGAGATGATATGGCGATGGCGGGCACCCACGAAGCAGGTCTGGGTTTGAAGTTTGCCTTATCGAGGCCCGCGATCAGAGGAGCGTATCGCATCGCATGGGCCATCATCTCTCTGCTCGCGTGGGACCTCCCAATCCCTCGACGAAGCCGAGCCGACAATGTTGAGAGACAAGGATATGCGGCTTTTGTTCAACAAAGCCGCCGATGACGCCGTCAGTTCCGGCACCAGGTACTGGCTCTTCAGTTGCAGATCAGCTCGTCTCGCGGCGAGGCTCGCCTATCCCGTACCTGCTTCGCCAGTGATAGCAGCGTCTTGGTGAGGCACCGCACAGTCTGCCCGCTTCAGCCAGCGAGGCCCTTGTGTTCCCTAGTTCTCCTCGATGCCATAGCGGCGGGATACTGAAGCACGCAGAGGGTGCGAAACAAACTCCAGTGCCAGACCCGGACGGCGCCGCGGAGCTCGATTTGGGAGGGGTGAGCGAAGTGAAAGCCCGCGGAACGGCTTTCCTAGCTGACGGTCTCGCCGTTTTCCAGGCGGGGCCGGGAAGGGGTGGAGAGGAAGCGGGCGTGTGGCTCACGGGTGGTGTGGTGCGATGTGTAGGGCTTTGGGTCCTGCTCTCAGGTCTTCCCCCCAGATGGAACTTTCACGGTACTTCCACCCTTGCGCAATGCGCATGCCACAGAGTAGATTGTGAGCCCTCTGTCGCGGCGCCGGGACGCGATGGGTGTGGAAGGGCGCCCAGCCCAAGTTTATCTTGACAACAGCTCTCCTGCTCGACTTGCCAGAAGCGCACCGCATGCGCTTTATGATTTGACAATGCTGGCCAACTCCAGACGAACTGCTGGACCAGCGAGCGGGTCAGGCAACAGCTGCGGGCTTGAATATCCCGACTGGAGGAGAATCACGGCCGTCACCGTTCAGAAGGCCACGGGAGGTGTGAAATCAGCAACGACGCAGGGAACAGGGCCGCAGGAGGAGCAGGGAAGAGGACGCGATGACCTGCGGGCCAAGAGTGGGCTGCGGAAAAGAGGCGAAGCACGCACCAATTCTCAGGCTTGGCTTGGAGCCTGTCGAGCTCGACTCTGACCAACGGGGCGAGAGCAACGAGATGCGAGATGCAAGAGGCGGGCTACATTTGTGCAGCACACCTGCTGGAGGAGGTGGAGAGGTACCTCGCGTTATCAGAGAGCTCCGCAACCACCTGCCAGAAACCGGGGAACATCGTTCGCGCGGGATTGCCCCACCAGTTTTTTTATCCCAAGCTCACCATGTCGACATCGCACGGCACCCGATATATGACACTGTCGAACGCGACGCGCGATAACATAAAAATCGACTTGTCCGATCGACGCTGACGGGTGAATACGGTAAGGGGTCCTCTTTACTTTTTTCTCACCAAGGCAGATATCCAACAACGTGCTGGGAGATGACTCACCTCGCGCCGTGGGGAGCTGAGCTATTCGTGCGTGGACTTGATGCCCCCAACAAGTTCCTGATGTCGCACAGGCGACGGCGCAACTGACTGAATCGGCATCCTGGACAAACTCGAACGGCAGAACCCGGCCGCTCAAGTTCCCGAAACCGTACAGCGGGCTGCTGGTGCATAGTGCACCGTCGACATAAGCGACGGACGACGCGTCGAAACCTGCCAACATGTGGCACTTTTGATAATAGCGCGTTCGCGTGCAGATCCCCATTAACTGCTCTGCACGATAGCTCGGTCGTCCTCGTTTTTTATTGCGTCCACCCGGACGAGCTCCATGGCGGAGGGCCATGGACCCATGGATGCATGAAGATAGACACGAATTCCGACAAACTGACGCGTCGTCGGCGCAGTGGCCGCGAGGAGACATGGTGTCGTCAGCTGAGCAGTCAGGTGGGCGAGCTGACATCCTGCCGAGGGGATTTGCCGTTCAAAGATCTTTAGACATGGCAAATGGCCCGCGGAGGGGCGGAAACGCCGGAACGCCCTGTCGAGGAAGCGGTAGCCTACGCATTCAAACGGTGCCATCCACCATCCCACAATGTACAGTTCGCATTACCTGACGGATTCTCCTGTGGCGGTGGATATCCGATGGCTTCAACTGGAAACAACATGAGGCCGCCAGGAATGGCAGTCGTCGGCAATGAGAACCGAGGCTATTGTTTGCGGTGGCGATCCCGACACGAAGGCACAAGGCCCCGACGATTTACACAACCCCGCCTCTTATCGAAGAGTTGTATCAACAAAGCCTCCCATGGCTCGACGACCTCCGGGGACTCGCAACTCCATCCGCGCTTGCGAGGGCAAATAACCGCATCTATCAAATGAGCTCCCCCAGTCCAACGCGATTCTCCACGACAGTCCTGCATAGCGATTCTGTGCTTCCCAATCTGTTGTCTTGTTTGGTTGATGAACCGTGCATCTGCCATTCAAACCAGAAGGAGAATGCGCGAGCTAAGTCGACCGATAGCCACACACCTCCTGATTGCGTTCACCCCCGGTCTCTCCCCGCAATCTCTTGGCTTTACCAGTCACACCAGGTACTTGGGAGGCATTGGAGCTTCCATTTCCGTAATCCGTACACAATACGGTATTCAATTCACACCACGACGACGCTTCGTGCCAAGGCATGCGCGCAAAATACGAGACTCCGTTTCGACTGCGACGTCCCAAGGGCAAAAGAGGCCGAAGCCTTGCGAAGCCTTCGCTCCCTTTGGAAGACTCCCACAGCCACAATCATCTCGAGCTGTGTGATTGTTTGGCCTGCCACCAGCAGCTCGCCCGATTCGGAGTGTATCGGCTGAGGATGAGCGGGCGTGCTCGCGATGCGAAGCTCCATATGAGGTCAGCATGCATCTCAATTTCGACTTATCCGCGCCTTCCCTCAGGAGCTTCCTGCGAGTGTGGAAACCTGATGATAAATACAACTCAAGTTCGGGCCAAGGAGAGGCCCGCCACGCAGTCGTCATAACTGCCTTGCGATGGCCAGTTCCAACGATCACATGGAGGATCGCATTCCTCGAGATGGCGGAAGAGCGAGCAATCACTCTCCTCGGGGAAACCTTCAAAGGCTGTATTACATGATGGAAACGGTCACTGGTTACACCAGGCAAGCCACCGACCATGTTGACCATTGATGCATGGTTTGTACCAGATGACACGACCAAGTTTCCTACCAACTCCGCTTCTCTGCTCTGGCCACCGCCCTCTCGCCTGCCTCGAGAACGGCCCTTTTTGTGCAAGATAGCGTACTCGGACTCCTCGGAGGACGACGGAGTCTGGGATTGTGCCGACTTGACTGTTCGACGCCGCTGCCGAAGCGACAGGTCAGCACGAACCCGTCCGGGCGGAGCGGACGCTCCAGACGCATTGAGACTGCCCGCCAGAAATCTCAAACAAGAGATTCGAGAATGCCCGCATGGTCTCATTGGACGTAACAGAGACGGGAGGCGCAAAGGAAATGTCGCCGCCATAGCTGAGTGCTGAAGGCATGGCTTGCCATCGAGCAGCCTTCTCTCCGTCCCCCCCTTTTACGACGCAAGGCTGAGCAAATCAGAAGGGCAGGTTGTCTCTCACAGGTCAGATACTTCGCCAAGGTGGGGCCAGACGGAGGGCAAATGCGGCGTCGATATCTTAAACGGCACCTCGACATTCGGAAAAGCGAACTCGACGGAGGACACGCATACCGAATCAGGCTTCGCCGTATTGCCCACTCATAACGACATTCCTCCTCGCGGCACGCCTCCGTCGGATTATGTTGCGCCCTGCTCCATGTTGGCTGGCTAGCTGAGCCCTTGGACTGCCTTCCCTCTCTCTCTACCCCTCACTTACTGGTTCAAGCCCGTCGACGCTCTGCCGTCCCGTCCCAGCCCATCATCAGTGGTCTGGCATACCACATTCTCCGGATGAGGGCAGGCCAGCCGCGTCGTGGAGCGCCACGGCCAGCATGTGATGCACCAGTTTCACAGGTCCCAAGCAACCCAAAGCGCAATCAATCCGCCGCAGTGCTCCAACGCGCCGGGGAGCAACTAGGAATCAGGCAAGAAAGAGGGTGTGGTCGAGGGACCAGGACAGGCGCAGAGGAGGGGGTGTCCCGGAGCTTGACAAGATGAAAGAGGGGGGGCAGACAGCAGCAGGTCGAGGAAGGGTGCCGAGCGAAAAGGGAGGGGGCTAAACTGGGGTGTGAACAGGGGTGCAAGCGACTAGCTGCGATTGGGCTTGGCATCGCCGTCGGGTATGGTAATTGGCTGCTTCTCTGCGGTTGCGGCAAGGCAGCTGACACACGGGCCACATCCTGCAAATCATGAACCATGCAGTTGACGACACGGCGTCGTCGCAACCTTGCCTTGGACGACCCCCGGCACCCCGACACTTGCGCGCCCTTTCCCGTCGCCAGCGATTTTCTCTTGTCCTTTCCGGGACTGGCGAGCGCAGCGCCAGGGCCGAAACCCCTCCTCGGCAGCGGGAGGTGAAGTCTTTGCTCCACGGAGCTGCGCGCGCGACGCTAACGTTAGTCTGTCGGTCGTCCAACGGCTCCCCCTCCTCTTCAGCGCTCCCTCCGATCCGAAGGCCCTGCGGCTGGCGCACGGGGTGTCTGTGTGGACCTTGCACCAAACTGGATGAGGTTAAGGTTTGAGGAGGGATGGGAAGCAGATCTGGGGAAGCCCATCAGACAGGGCATGTCCACCTGGAGGGTAGGGACAGGCGGGTGTACCTCCTGTACCGGGCGAGCGCAGCGGGAGTCGCGGGGCAGCAGCCAACAGAAGACGTCCTCCCACACACCAAGCAGGCTCGCTCGCGAAGGCGAGGGGTGCCAACCGAACAGGGACCAACAATGCCGGCTGCAGCTGCTTCAACGCAAGCAGCTCCATCGTCTCCACGATCTTCCTTATACCCCCCCTCTCTATCCAGCCAAACGTCCACAGGCGACCAACGAGAGTACATTCGTCCACTTTTCGTTGCTTTTGCAGCTGTCATTGCAGCGCCTGGAGGACGGGAGGTCCCTTGTTTCCCGCTCGTGCGTCTGTGTCGTCTGTGGAAATATGTCCTCGGCTCCCCGCCATCTTCCCTCCTCGCCAGAAAATTCGACCGGACAGATCCACCTCCATGGCTGGCTCCCATGCTGCTGCAGCACTCTCGCCGGGGTCATGTAAGTCATCCGCTCGTCGACACCAACTTTCTGGAGGGAAACCCACCCCACCGCCATCACAATCAGGGCCAGCCGTGGCGCGCCTCTACCCGCCAGGGCAGCTTCTGGCTGTCCATCTGGTCTTTTGCTGGGCCGGGAGCGGTGGTTCAAATGCTGCAGCTTCCACACCCGCCTGCACACGGGATCGCTCCCCGTCTTCGCTCGTCTATCGAGGTGTGGTGGAGATGGCAACGCCGACCTTCAACGTTGAGGATGCGCGCTGTCCCTAAACCAAACCTCCTTACAGAGTAGCCAACTACTGCGTAAACACGGGCGAATTGCACCGCGGCGCTCGGCAAGATCTCAGGGCGTGGTGATCAACGCGGTCTCTCGGCATCGTCCTGGCTGCCCTACTAGTGGGCAACGCCGGGCCAATATGCTTCTTTCTCTCGTCATCCAGACTTGGCCTTACATTGCCCATCATGCAAGTCGACCTGTGGAGCAAACGCCCAGATGTCCGAATCAAGGGCGACTGCCCAAACCGTCTCATGCTCCATCGCGGCTCGTTCGGACTACTGCTTCCAAGTTTTGCAGATGCTGCACGCTGCGTGGTCAAGAACCGGCGTGCACATGCAAGTTTTCCCCTCGCGTATGTTGAAAAGGCGGGCGGAGATGTCACTAGCGTCGTCCATGCTGAGACAACGCAGCGTCATCGCGTGTCCAGTACGTTTTGGAGAATGCCGCCATTGCCCTGTGTATCCTTGGGTGCATCGGCATGCTCGCTTGGGTTCCGCATACAAGACCAGCGTCAGCCCCCAGGACGCACCCATGCTGCAGTGAGTAGCCTTTGCACGCTGTGATGCCGTAAAATACGGCGAGATCCAGCGGGATGAAAGGGCCCCCTGCAGAAGCTCATCATACTAGCGTTGTAATCGTGTTGCAGACCTGAATATCTGACTGACCAGTTCAAACCGGCAGTCTTTCTTCTTGCGGTCATAGCAGTCGGTAAATGTCGCCGGCCCCAGCGGGTATCCGCCGTATGTACGTACAAAACACACTGCGTGGTCCGTACGGATCCGTAGGTAGGTACCCTTCCATTTCAACCCAGCTCGTGGCTCAAAGTTGTGTGTTGTCGGCAACTTATCTTATCAGCCGAGGGGGCGTGTGGTGTAGCATGGCTATTTTTGGGGCGGGCGGGTGAGCATCACGACGACGGCCTTGCCTGGGGGTTCAGTAATTAAGGTTGGTCCTGGTGTCGACGGCATAAATGGCAAAATAGACAACGCGAGACAGGTATCTGGTCCCGCCGTGTCGTGTCGTGCGGAGAAGAAGGAGTACCTGGTGGGGAGGCTTTGGTGGGGCGTGTGTGCGTGGTGGGAGCCCGTGTGGGAAGAATCCCAAGATTCGAACTGCGGTGGGCTGAGGGTACAAGGGTTCGACAATCTGGCAAAATGGCCGGGTGAATTCGAGGTGCAGATCATATGATCCGGGGAGTGTATTAATTCATTCATTACATGGATATGGGCGTCTTTTTGGCAAATTAGTGCTTGTGCGGCGAAGGCGTGCATTTCGGTTCATTCAGCGTGGCAACTGCTAGGGACGGTCGGTCGGTTCTCTGCTGGAAAGGGTTGGTACGCAGTAAAAGACACAGACGCAGGAGGAAGTGGGGGGCTGGGCTGGGGGGGGGAGGAAGCTGGAGATGATACCCGCAGGTGCATGTAACGCGCTGATTCAGATCCGAGCAGAGCTGAGATAGGTACGGGACGAAGGCGCTGCAGGATATGGTAGGTACGTACCTGAAGGGCAATGTAGATGGGGATTTTCTGCGCGCAAGATGCGAGCCCAGCCCGCCAGCCGAGGGCGCTGTGGTGGTTTCGGCCGCCGAGATTTGATGAAGGGGCGCGGGGAGACGTGGGGAGACCGAGGGGCTGACTGGGAGAGTTTGTTTCCTTTCGAGAAGCTAGGGACGGGAGGACACGAGGCGCGAGACATGGCGTGGAGTCGTGGAAGAGATGGGATATGTGATGATAGGTATACCGGATACCGAGCTCGCTTGATGGCTTTGGTTCCCACCTCCATGGATGGCTGCTGGATGTGGATGTGTGGGTTGGCTTGCGGTTGTGGGCGGATCTTCTGCAAGATGTGGTTGTGGGGTGGAGGGGCAGGGCGGCGCCCCACCACTTTTCTCCCAAGTCAAGGTATGGAGCTTGGGCGAAGCAAGATTCCTCTTGACTGTGTGGGAGGCATACTGTGTACTGTATAGCGGTTGGCTCGGGACGTTGGTGGGTGCTTCCAGGGTCTTCATGAGGTCAACAATGTGCGGTGAGGTTCTGGGTAACGGCATTGAGTCGCTAAAGCTTTATATCACGTAATCGAGGCTTACTTCGCCGTCAGCTGGGCGACTGATTACGCAAACCAGGCTCTTCGCCAGTGATAGAGAGCTTCCTCTCGGTGCGAAGGCCGTGTGCGAATGACGGTTGTTATCGATAAGCGCTATCAGGCGCCCCGCGACGGTTGGTTGGTCCGGCAAGCGTGGGGCGCGCTTGCTGTCGCAAAAGATCGCGACGGTCCAAAAATTCAAAGAATTCGAGGAATGCGAGAGAGCATGCGCGGTGGCAACTTAACCACCAGACTTGCAAAACAGAAGGCGACGGCAGAATAAGGCAGCAGCTCACAAGATGGCGAGCATCAAGAGATCTCTCGACGTGGACCCGCTGCATTCGAGCATCTCGAGCAAGGTGTATGTGCGGTCGACGAAGAGCGGCAAGGTCCAAAAGATCGTTCGCGAGGTTTATCTCCGCCAAGACATTCCTTGCTCGTCGAAGCTCTGCAAGTCTTGCCAGAAGACGGCGCCGACAGACTCGGCGAAGAGGCGTGAGTATCTGTTGTTGATTTAAGCCCCTGAAGGTTGAATGCTAATGTTCCTACAGCCATCCCGTTTGTGCTCTCAGAGGCCCCCGCAGGGACCAGTGTTTACCCAAACGGCCACTACCTAGTGCCCGACACAAATGCTTTCCTCACCGCCATGGACCTGTTTGAGCAAAGTTCGGCATTCTACGACGTCGTGGTTCTGCAAATAGTTCTGGAGGAGCTGCGCAACCGGTCGCTTCCGCTTTACAACCGCCTCATAGGTCTCACAAAAAGCGAGGACAAGCGCTTCTACGTCTTCTTCAACGAATTCCGTCTTGAGACCTACACCAACCGTCTCGAAGGCGAGTCGGTCAACGATCGCAATGACCGCGCCGTCCGGAAGGCGGTCGGCTGGTATGGCGAACATCTAGCCCGCACAAAGGCGAAACGGATCCCGACTGTAGTCATGCTGAGCAACGACCGCGAGAATCTCAAGAAAGCGAAGAAGGAGGGTATCGCGGCGTGTTCTCTGGCAGACTATGTCAGGCAGCTCAAGGGTGGCGAACACCTCCTCGACATGATACCCGAGACGGAGGATGGAGACATGATGATCAAGGAGAAGAAGCCGAACGAGCTCTTCTATCCCGAGTACTTCAGCATGTCAAAGATGATGACGGGGGTCAAGGGTGGCGTTCTTCACCAGGGCACCTTCAACGTGTCACCTTACAACTACTTGGAGGGTTCGATCAGGGTTTCTGCGTTCCCCAAATCGTTGCTGATCCTGGGGAGAGAGAACATCAACCGCGCCGTTGATGGCGATCTTGTCGTCGTTGAGGTACTGCCCAAAGACCAGTGGAAGGAGCCATCTACACAGGTGATTGAGGAAGAGGCCGTCACCAAGGATGAGAACCCCGATGCGGAGGAAGGGGCCGGCTTGGTGTCGGAGAGGGAGCGCAGGGCTCTGCAGGAGGAGGTCAAGCGAACACACAGCAAAACTATAGAAGGTCACGCTCAACCTACCGCGAAAGTGGTTGGCGTGGTCAAGCGCAACTGGCGTCAGTATGTCGGGCATATCGACCAGACATCAGTGAGCCAGTCAGGGCAGCAGGGGCGAAAGCAAGACACAGTTTTCGTCATTCCCATGGATAAGAAGATCCCCAAGATCAGGTTGCGTACTAGACAAGTAGCCGAGCTTATTGGGAAACGCATCCTCGTCACCATCGATGCTTGGGACAGAGGGTCTCGGCATCCCACCGGCCACTTTGTTCGATCTCTGGGCGAGTTGGAGACCAAATCAGCAGAGACGGAGGCTCTTCTGCTCGAGTACGACGTCCAATACAGGCCGTTCCCCAAGACGGTTCTCGACTGCCTACCGAAGGAAGGGCATGACTGGAAAGTACCAACATCCATGGACGACCCCGGCTGGCGGGATCGAGAGGATCTTCGTCATCTTGGTATCTGCAGTATCGACCCTATTGGATGTCAGGACATCGACGACGCTCTTCACGCTCGCCCCCTTCCGAACGGCAACTACGAAGTAGGTGTCCATATCGCCGATGTATCTCACTTCGTTAGACCCAACAACGCCATGGATATGGAAGCTAGCATCCGTGGCACAACCGTTTACTTGGTGGACAAACGCATCGACATGCTGCCGATGCTGTTGGGTACAGATCTGTGCTCGCTCAAACCATACGTTGAGCGCTATGCATTTTCCGTCCTCTGGGAACTGACACCGGATGCCGATATCGTGAACATGAGGTTCACAAAATCTGTCATCAAGTCCCGCGAAGCTTTCAGCTACGAACAAGCACAGCTCAAAGTCGACGACGCTTCTCAGCAGGATGACCTTGTCAAAAGTATCCGCGTTCTCATGGCACTTTCCAAGAAGCTCAAGCAGAAGAGAATGGATGCCGGTGCACTGAGCTTGTCTTCGCCCGAAGTCAAGGTCCAGATGGAGTCTGAAACCTCCGATCCTATTGACGTCAAGACCAAGCAACACCTCGACACTATGTCCCTGGTTGAGGAATTCATGCTTCTCGCCAACGTCAGTGTCGCCCGCAAGATCTACGAGGCCTTCCCCCAAACCGCCCTTCTCCGTCGCCACGGCGCACCTCCCAAAACCAACTTTGACGAGCTCGCCAACCAGCTGCGCGTTAAAAAGGGCCTCGAACTTAGCGTCGAGTCGTCTCGCGCCCTCGCCGACTCCCTTGATACGTGTGTCGACCCCAAAGAGCCCTTCTTCAACACACTCATCCGCATCATGGCCACCCGCTGCATGATGGCCGCCGAGTACTTCTGCTCCGGCACCCAAGCATACCCCGAGTTCCGCCACTACGGTCTCGCCTCCGAGATCTATACCCACTTCACCTCCCCGATTCGTCGCTACGCCGATCTTGTCGCCCATCGTCAGCTAGCGGCAGCCATCGAGTATGAAGCTGTCCACCCCAGTGTGCGCAGCCGCGGCCGTCTCGAGGCAGTGTGCAAGAACATCAATGTCCGCCATCGCAACGCGCAGCTCGCAGGGCGCGCTAGCATTGCCTACTATGTGGGCCAGGCTCTCCGCGGTAAGGCCACGGAAGAGGACGGCTTCATTATGAAGATCTTTAGCAACGGATTTGTTGTTCTCGTACCGAGATTCGGCATCGAGAGCTTGATTAGGTTGAGGGATTTAGCGGAGCCGGAACCCAGCGCCAAGTATGACGCCGAGACATATACGCTTACAACGAGCGGGAGCAGGGAGATCAAGGTGGAGCTGTTCCAAAAGGTTAGGGTGTTGGTGACGGATCAGAAGGACGAGACGACGGGGAAGAGGGGAGTCAAGATGGAGTTCGTTAAGGCTTATTAGGGGATACCCGGCTTAGGTGATAGATTGAGTAGCAAGCAGTGTTTTATGAATAAAACATGTAGGACTTTTAAGGTATTTGATATCATTCAGAAGCCTATGTTTCACTTTACGGTGGTCTCGCAGTGTGACACTATGAACCCCCGCTGGAGCCCACAAAGGAGTTCAAACCCCTTTCAACACGGTATTCAACCCGTGATGAGCAGCGCTGAAACCACCACAAGCAGGTTTCCAGTACGCAATACACCAAACTGACAAGCGAAGGATGAGGAGGGTGTGACATGACATGACAGTTTGGCAATTCAACAGAGACTAAATCTAGACATCTTCGTGTCCTTGACGCCCAAACGCCGACGACCCAAAGCCGAGCCCATGCTATAATCCCGAGGCTCACCCTAGCCCTTTTCATGCTCGTCAGAGGAAATCAAGATTCCATCTCCACATCACCGCCTGCTTGCTCATCATCACCCCAGAGCCCCTCCAGCTTGAACTCCTTAGCCCACTCCGTGACAATCACCTTCTGATCTGGCAAGGGAGCGTCCTCATCATTGGTCTTTGCCTTAGCAGCTGGGGCAGCCCCCTGCGCGGGTACGTCGTTCCATCCTTGGATACGGCCGTCACGCCAGTCAGTAATGACGGTCATGGCAGCGGCGTTGATATTGGGAACACCGCCTCGGCCAAGACGTCCGCGCTTCCGAGCGACTTGAATGAGGAAGTCGGTGGTTGCGTCGCCATTGTCGGGGTTGGTTAGGAGGGGTGGAAGGTCGTAAACGTTGGTCATTTTCTCCATCAGTTCCTTGGATGCGGAGAGACGCTTGAGCAGGAGGGTGACGGCCGGTATTGGGTCCTCGATTTGCTTGGGCGGCACGGCGTTGAGGAGGACGAGGTGGGCGTGGGCTTCCGTGGGATTTTTGGGGGCGAAGTTGGAGATGGAGCCTGTCGAGGGAAAGACGATACCGGGGGAGTCAAGGAGGGTGAGGCGGTTATCGATCTTGACGGCGCGGATGGCCGTGGTGACGCCGGCTTCGGCACCTGCAGGGCAGGCAGCATGTTGGCTGCGGTTTCCGCTGAGACGGGACATCAGGGCGTTGATAACGCTCGACTTGCCGACGTTAGGATAGCCAATGACACCGACAGAGATGGCGCGCTTGAGGCTTCGCGAGGCGGCGAAGGACTTGAGGGCACGGAAGAGGGTCGCACTGGTGCTCTGGATGGTCATGTCGCGGTGGTTGAAGGTGTGGGCATTCGGGGCCGGGTTGGACGCGCGCAGCGGGATAGTGGGGAAGTAACCGCGCAGATGAGCGAGCCAGCCGCGCAGGACAGGTGGGGGAATCAGGTCGACCTTGTTGAGGATTAGGATGAGACGTTTTCCACTCTCGGCAGCGGCCATGACGCTACGCTCGACATCCCGCGAGCGAGTGCCTTCAGGATCGCGAGCATCGAGAACGTAGAGAATAACGTCAGCCTGCTCAACCACCTGCTTGAAGACTTTGTCGAAGGCCTTGCGGGAAGATGCGCCGCCGGGGACTTCGGTCACGGTAGACTCCTCTTCGTCAGAATCCGATTCGTCGTCGTCCTCCATCTCGTCCCCGCTCCGCAGCTCGCGATCGTACTGCTCGGCAGCTTTCCTGGCGCTTGCGACAAGGGCGGCAAGGGGGTTGGACTCGTCGACGTCGCTGCCGTCCTCGTCCATCATATCGTTGTCCTCCGCAAACTCGCCGTCGAGGTCGTCCTCCATGCGCTCCTCCCCAGTGTTGCCGGCATCGTTAACCTCAGCGCGAGCGGCCTTGGCGAGCTCCCGCTTGCGCTGCAGATCCTCTTTCCTGCGCACACGGTCCTCCTCAATCTGTTGAAGAAGCTTCTCCTTGTAGGGGAACAGGTTCGGAATTCCTGGGTCCTTCTTGAGCTTGGAGCGCCATTCGGGGTTCTTCTTGGCGAGCTTCCTGTCCTTCCTCTGCTTCGCGGCCGATGCCTTTTGGATCTTGTGGCGGAGACGCACTGGCGTCCTCTTGGACTTGGGCTCTGCCAATTGTCAGCGCATACTTAAAGAAAGATCGTCCCAATTTTGGCTCACTTTTCGGTTTTGTGATTGACCCGGCCATCTTGCTGGATTTTGCAGTGCAGAATGCTAGATGGTAGTTACAGGACTGCTTCCCTGTGGAGTGCAGCCTCTCAGAAAAAAAAGTGGTGGAAAGTTTTGTGCCGCTTCTCACCGCCCCCGATAAGCTCACTATCGGATGGCACCCGCCCCCCCACCTCCTCCACTCATGCCCCTCGATGCATTTGCGGTTCAGTGGGGACCACAACATGGCATTCAGGTGCTACATGAAGCTTCAACTGTTACGTGACTCTTTAGGAGTGCCAATTTCTATGGACAACCTCAAATCTGTCCATCCTGACGACCCGTCATGTGCTCCATCCAGACGTTTGGATTGGACGTCGGAGCGGCAACTGCGAGCGTTGGCGGAGCTTCCGGATTCAGTAACATGTGGATCCGTCCCGAACTCCGCCCCGACCCTGGTTCGGCGCATCTCGAATATCAAGGCACAACCTCGACAGTTTGTTGGAATCTTTTCAATTTCATATTCTGTCGTTCTTAAACTCCTCCAAACTTCTAGGCCGGTTCCCTCGGTCTACGAGTCCTTTAATTGACCCCAAAGCCCTAGCCCTTGCCTCCTCCCTATCGACGTTACTCATCCTCGTCATCTCACTCCCAGAGAGAGCAAACTCGATTCCAAGCAAGATGGGAAGCACAGGGCAAATCTTTGAGTACTCGGCACCGCCGCAGCAGTTTATCTTCGATGGCTTCTTGTTTGACAGTGAGATTCCCACTTCCCCGATTCTTTTTTGATTTTTTTTGCGCTGCCAGGGCCAGAGGCGGTCAACATTTCATCACACCGCCAAAAGTGATCTCAAAGAAACTGACATGACCAACAGTGGACGGCACCATCATTGACTCAACCGCCGCTGTCGAGAAACACTGGGAAGCGTAAGCTTCATCGCCCATCCCAAACCTCAATCCCCCCCACCCGGACTAACCCTACCAAAAACAAAGCGTCGGCAACGAAATAGGGGTATCTCACGAAGTCATCCTCCAGTACGTCCCCCACCCCAAAACTGAACCAAACACCCTCTAAAGCCCCCCACAGAACCTCCCACGGCCGCCGCTCCATCGACATTCTCAAAATTCTCTGCCCCGAAAAAGCAACCTGGGAATGTACGTCCCAGAACAACCCTCCCTCTATACCCTAACCCGTACCCTAACCCCCCTAGACGTCCAACACATGGAAGGCCTCCTCCCCCTAAACCACGCCGAATCCGCCATCGAAATCCCTGGGGCCCGCTCCCTCCTCGCCTCTCTCATCTCCCTCTCCGCGCCCTGGGCCATCGTAACCTCCGGCTCCATCCCCCTCGTCACCGGTTGGCTCAAGGTGCTCAACCTGCCGACGCCAGAACATCTCATCACCGCCGAGTCCGTCACTAACGGGAAACCCGACCCGGCTTGCTACCGCATGGGAAGGGAGAGGTTAGGCTTGGTGGGGGATGAGAAGCAGCTGCTTGTGTTGGAGGATGCGCCCGCGGGGATCAAGGCCGGGAAGGCAGCTGGGTGTGTGGTTGTGGGGTTGGTGACGAGTCATGGTGTGGAGGAGGTGCTTGCGGCGGGGCCGGATTATGTGGTGAGGGATTTGGAGTCGGTTAGGGTGGTGAGGGCCGAAGGCGGGAGGGTTGTGGTGGAGGTTAGGGATGGGTTGGTCGTGAAGGGGGTGTGAGTGGGCGCTGAAGGGTGGTCTGGAGTGGGTTAGACGGCGATGGTTGACTCTGCTTGGGCGGTGTCGGACTGCGTGATTTGACTTGGAAGGCGCAGCGTTTGTCGGTTGGCAACGCGGTAGCTAATCTTTGCGGCGGGGGTGGGTATCACGGTGTTTTAGACATGGCTGTCTTGCGTTACGAAGCAGGATCATATATAGACGCCTTAGAGACATGACTTATTACATACGTTAAGTGAGAGGTGTCACGGCATCGGCGGCGGGATTGATGATTCCTCGGCTCGGAGGTTAGACGGAGTTCGTTCTTCATGTGGGTAGGTCTTGCGAGATTATGATGGTGTACTTGGAGTTTTGTCTTATTATCCGCCTCGCCACACAGGTTATCTTGCGCGAACACGGTGTTGAAGAAGGACCGAATTGCAGATGCGAGCGCTGACTTTGTTAGATGAGCATCGTATAAGGCACTGGAGAAATCCAGGGCCCAACAAGACGGCATGACACAGAGTTTGTTGCGGTACCACACATGCAGTCCCCCTGCGGCGTTCAACCATCATGCATCGCATGAGTACTCTGGTTGATTAGAGTTGTTATTGTTCGGATACCTGTCTCAATATACCCGTTGTCTCTTCTTTAGGTGTCTACCCAATATACCTGCACCCCTGAACGGCCGAGTTCTGAGAGTTCAACAGTATAGAAACGCATTTGCGATCCGACGGCGCTCGCTCACAGCATAGAATGTGGTTGAGTTTATATTCCTCTCGTGCTTAGTATTGCTTCCGAGTCTGAGTTCCAAAACAAAGCCGAGCCAGATTTCAGGGCATACCTACCTACCTACCTCGGCACCTTAGGTAGGTAGGTGCTTTACCCATGAAGACGTAGAAATCTGACCCCGGAAACACATGACGACCGAAAGGCCTCAGACAGCTCCATGAACTAGTTGCCCAACAACATGCCACGGTGAAACGAGGATTACCCTGCAACAGACAACAATACGATCCTCGCCACCTCACATCTGTCACATCCTCCCAACCCAGAGACACTTCAAGAACGCAGCGACACCGACCGTAGAAGCTCCGAACCAACAGTTCGAGACCGGTTTGCTGAAGTCGGGCCGTGGAAGAAATAGAGTGTTGAAAAGGCAGGGAGGACGCTGTTTACTCCGAAACAAGAGCCACGGGCAATACGGATGGTGTTGTCAGGTGGAAGGATATACCTGGCAGTGTGCCAGTCCAGGGCAGTCATTGCGCACACACCGTTGGGCTAGAATACCGAGCGAGCATGAGATTTGATAGCAATATGAGGCGGAATGTGAGATTAGGTCGATAAGGTCAACGAGAGCAGTTTCGCGATCGGATGAGGAGGGCATGCCTACCAGCTCCACAGCAAGGAGCACTCACCAGAGAGGCTCTCTGTTACGCTGACCACGCGGAAGGCTATCCCCCTCTGGCTGCCTCTCATCGAGCCTCACCAAGAACGATGAGCCGATCAGACTAATCACCCATCACCCACCAGGCACCAGTCCTCCACCAACCGCAGAGCAACCTACCCAGGACGACAGCCCCTAGACCGCTCCACGACATCAACCCACCACCGCGTTTGTCCCACTCCTCGCGCCAGGCCGAACAACAACAACCGCCGTTACTTCCACAACGCCGACCCGAGGTCTCGGGTCGGGCTGCGCACACTCCGTCAGACCCTCCGATCCTGCATCCCCAAGACAAAGACCGACCTAGCCTTAGGTAGGTAGCTAAACCTAAACCCCTTCCCAAGCCGCCAGAAAGAGAAACACCAGTCAAGCCGTCGGAGAGAACCTAGAGCGTACTCCATAGCATCTCCCCCAGAGGCAGAAGAAAGACAACCCCCCCTCCGACCCAACACCGGGAGAGCCCGACGTCCAAACCCCCCATTCGTGCGTATCTCTCCCCCCCGCACCGGGCAGGACGCAAGACGCAAGACGGAGTCGCCGAGAAGAGTCTCGACTCGTCCCTCTGGTCTCGCTCGCCCCCCGCCACAAGCTGCCAACGCGGCGGGGGAACCGATTCCCCGTCCCCGCCATAGGCCAACTGTACCCGGAACGCCCCCTCACTTACTTGCCCTACCCTCATGGGCTGCAACAGGTGACCTTGTGTCGTGCTAGCCATATCCATCGAGTGCTGCTATCTTGGGAGAAGGCAACAGGGAAGTGGGATGTTATGTTCTTCCCGCGTAAGTTTCCGCCTGTGTCAAAAGGAGGGGGTCTGGAAGGGAAACATGCTCCATCCCCCCTCGCCTCCCGACCCATGCATCATGAGGGTTACAGATACCCTTCCGAACTGTCCGCCCCTAGCACCAGGGTGGAAGGGAGAAGCAAGCGTGGCAACAAGGACAGATCGAAGGGTGGAGTGGTAAGCTCTGGTTCGGTAGGGTGCGGTGTGGCCGCCGCCGCTGGAGATCTTCCCCCGCAAAGGTACTTGGGCACAACTGCCAGGGGCAGGGTGGGTAGTGAAGTGCCCACTGTCCCGTCCGGCCTCCCTCTCTGTCGATCACTGGCCTTTCCAGTCAAAGTAGGAAGAGGGACCCAAACTGGGGTAGCGTAGTGTAGTTTATCGTCCAAACCCCGCGCGCCCGCCTCGGCAGTTCTTGCGTGGCGTAGAATACTACGAATCCCTATCTGGATGCGTTTTGAACTTCGAAACGCCTGGGCCTCGACCGCGGTGGGTGAATATTTCCTTCATCCTTCAGGGCGTTATTCCTCGGGCACCCGGTATAAGTCAACAGCGATGCAAGGCGTTGCGTTACACAGCATGCAAGGCAGAATCATGTATCTGCTGCGGAGCTCCTCGTGTTCCTGACAAAAGGATAGCTACCCGTCCCGGCCGCGGGGACAAAGTTGTATTCGTGCTCCATGGAGGTAAGGAGAGCGTCTGACCGTGACCTTGGTGTGTGTCACATTGAATGTGTCTCCCCTGAGCGGCTTACACTGTGGGTGTCCAGTACCTAGTGACTGACGACGTAGCAAGTAACGTAAGGGAGGGACGGACCGACGAGTCTTCACGACTCCATCGCTGCCGTTGCCGTGTTGCGCGGCAGCTGTGGTGCTCATGGGGATACTTGCAGCGACCATTGGCAACGGCATCGGTATGCCAAAAGTGTCGCGGACACCCACAGGCAGGCCGACAGTTCGCATTTTTGCATTCTCAAGTGACTCTGCAACTCGGATGCAAGCAAAAGTGGCCGGCGATCTGAGTAACCTGAAGCTCGTTCCTGCAGATTTTTGGTCCCCGGGAACACCAAGGAAACTGGGCGAGAATTCATCCGAACTTGACTGATCAACGCAAACGATATGCTGTGGATCGATACCTGTCGTGGATCGACAAAACATATTTCTTTCTTGTCCTCTGAGGCTCTTCTTCGCTCTTCAGTTGATGCCGATCGCCAGATGACGCTCGCGCTGCCCACGCGGCGCGTCGATTGGAGAAGCCACTTCCTGGTCCTCACGTTTGGCACTGCAAAGGATGCTGAGTGGCGCTTCAAAGTCACGCACCCCTGCGCAGGCACTCTGCTCTCGCCCAGACGCTGACCCGCCCGCGCTCTTCGTTTCCTGCAGGAACAAGAGACACAGAACGCCCTCTCCAGGGGCTCTGCCGGAGGGGCCAAACACGACGTTGGAGCTGCAATCAATCGTACCCCTTTCAGCGTCTGCCGTCCCAACTGCGCGGGCTGCGCCCCCAGGGCCAGCGTGACGGGAAAACAAGAAACAATCATCGCCTCAGATCATGGCGTGGTCTGCGTGCTTTGCATCTTCCGTCGCCTGCGCAACGCGACCCTCTCCTGAATTTTGCTCAAAGCACTAGAAGCCCATCTCGCTTTGGCAACGCGGATGGGGCCGTCATCGTGGTCGTCCTGTTGACATGCGGCTCAAATCAATCATGGCAACAGAAATAGAAACAGCTGTTTTCCGGGTTCGCCGTAATGAAATTAGATTAGGTCGCCCTCCTCCCCCACGACCAGGCATTCCGCACCGTGGAGTCCCCCCTCACCTGGCCGTTGGCCGGCTGCCATTCTCTCCGAAAAATCCGAACAGCAGCTTCGACGCCGTGACTGGTCGACTTGGGTTGTGGTACAATCCAGACCTGGTTTTTTGTTAGCGTGGTTCTTTGGACAGGGGTCTGGCAGAGGCCCTCGAGCCAAAACATAAACATCACCATTTCTCCCCAAGGAAAGCTTTTTTAACGTAAAAAGTTTGGCAGGACAATCCGCTATTTAAAGCAGAATCTGGCCGATGGAATTTCTCCAATGATTTTTGGATACTTGGGCGTTGAGGAGTTAAAATCTTCAAATGCTAAGCATCCGAGGTCCCGAGCTAACAAAAAAACCAGGGCTGGATTGTATCTTTCCGGTCACTTCGCACGAGCCTGGAGCATTCCGACGCAAGGGCCCGGGGCCCTACCACCCCCCCTGCGCGGGGAGACACCGCACAGTGCGGACGGATATCGCGCAACAGGGGTCGGTGTTGGCTCGCCCCTCCTTTTCCCTGACGGAGCACGTGGTTATTGCGCTTGGGCCAGGACACGCCCTAATCTCCCGCCCCTTGGTCGTGCTGGAAGCATGAAGAGGGTCATCTCATGATGGCGTCAAGAGAAGCCATTCCCTCTGTTGTCGCGCGGGAAAGGCGGTAATAACTGAACACTGCAGCTCGTATTTCCTAATCCGGCCCGCTGCCCAGACCCAGAGCGCCTCGCACCGCGCCTTACTGTGGTAGAAAGCCGCTCGAGAGCAGAAGCTGAGTGCGCGCGGCAACGAGCCGACCTGAACGTCATCATGTTTGCGCTTGCGACTTTCTTTGTGCAAACAAATGCCCACCTGCCGCTCGCTGGCCCGCCGCCGCAGATGTCATGGATGGGGAGCTTGCGGTTTCGCTGGCGAGTGGTCGGAGAAAAGCGCTACCGCAAGGAGGTTGCGAGGCGAGCTGCTTTCCATTTTGAAAACAGTGCGGGATCTTGGGACAGGGTGCTCAACCGCTGTCCACGCCAAGGTTGCATTCGGGGAAAGCCTGCCCCTCCGCACACAGCGCCCGTCTTGACTCGTTGGGCCGAGCTTCTGGAAATCAACTCTGTTATAGGGTTGGTAACAGGGCTGTCTTCCTCCACTCAAAGTCGGGTTATAAGCTCGGTCGGCCCATCCATCGATGCAGTGTACTGCGTGTATTTCGATTCTGCCGGTTTGTTGCAAGATACTGCCTGCAAAAGCGTTTACCGTTGATAAAAGAGGTGGAGATAGCCTGCGCTGTTCGACTCCGGCCCACCACGGAACGCTGAGCCGTTCTTTGGCGACCCGTCTTCCCACGCTGCGGCGGCGCTGTTGTGAACGGCCCTGACCCTGAGGCGTTCACGCAATTCCTCCAATAGGGGTTCAAGGCAATGCCAAGCTTCAGACAAAAGCAAGAAATGTGTCTCCACAGAGGTGCATCGTCGTCACCCTTCGAGTGTGCTTTTATCTTGTCTTGACAACAGCGTAACGAGCGAAGGCCGTCTGCGGCTTCAAAGTCGGACTGGCCCCCGTCGATGGCATCGCTCCGCTGGGGGCAAGCCTTGTCGATAGCTTCCGTTTGCTGAGAGATGCAGTGAGTGTATGGATCCGTGGCAAGAAAACAACGCGACATCATGTCGGCGACAAGCCCCGATGTGAGATGGTTGGAATCGTCTGCCGTATTCGAAATACCCCAAACCGTTATGTCATACTGGTGCGACTCGATCATCTTGGTTGTGCAATACGGACCCGGGCTCAGAGCTTCGCCTCGGTCCTTCGCCGTCGAGTGTGTTGGCAGGTGGAGCGGCAAGAAAACTTGTGCGTTACGTACCTCTCTCAGGCCGGACGGGATTGCATGACAGAGGCAGTCCCCGCACAGTAGCCTCTGGCATCCCGTGAACCGCAGAGGTGGATTTGGGTGGGAGATTTCCGGCTGGCTCCCGATACACGGCTGGCTGGTTCGAAGCTATACCTAGTTGCACATCTTAAGGGCACCCTCGGGAGGGGTTACAGCCAAGCGCGGGCTGAGCGCGCGGGGGGTTCTCTGACGAGAACTTGCGACACAGCGATGCGTGATGATGGAGAGGCATTGACTACCGAGTCGTAACCTGGTGCTTCAGATGATGCCATCTTGCCAAACAGTCGTACCGGGCTCCCCTCGGGGACGGCATGAAATGTGGGCATCGCCCATGATGATGGGGTTGTCGCTGACGGGGCTCGATGTCACCCTCATCGCGGTCGGCGAATGCTTGGGATGAAGCGTTGCTCTCCAATCGACCCGTGCCCCTCGCGCATCGCGCCCCACACGCCCAGCCAAGCATCCAGAAATAGAAGCAGACACGGCTGCAGTGTTACCGTGCGGCGCGATGTTGTGTGCAACCAAGTCCCATGCCCGTCGTTCGACGAGCATTCAACTGCTGTTGGGGGCCTTCGAAGGGACCGGAAGGGTCAGATGTGCTCTCGCAGGAGTTGGCAGGAAAACTCAATGGCACTCTGTCGTCCTAGTTAGGGAAGCTCGTTATGCTTTGGATGCCGCACTGACCTGCCTGGCTGGGCTCCTGTCACCGGAAAACGGCGGTGTTTCGTTTCTTTGAAGCTCAGACGCTCCGGCTGCCGGCACCGGGAGCGGAGGAACAAGTTTGATTGAGTTGACAGCAGAGCGTGTTTTGGCCACCGGGACCCTCGTCTTGTGTTTGCTTCCAGCTTGCCCCAGCCGTGCTGCGCGAACACTCGCACAACGCAAGGCTTAATTGCGTCTTGTGTGTTGCGTGTGCATACCCGCGTCAACGGAATACGCAGGACACAGTCTGGTTGTGTTGCTTCTCACGTCAGTGCAGCCCTTCGTTGCCTTGCCGTTGCAGAGCTGTGATGATTGAGCTTCCTGCACGGGAACCCGCGGGACCGGGGGTGACGGGCTCCTGGAGAGGCTCGCCCATGGTTAGGCGAATCAGCGTGGACTGTAAGCGAATCGCCCCACTGGAAATGCTGCTCTGGCAGTCTGGGAAGGAACTTTTGACGTGCTTTACCTGTCGCCGCGAAAACCCCTCGTGGGTCCTTGCTGCTCGCCGTGCACCATGTCGAGGAAAAGTAATTCTTGCGACAGTCGCCAGACACGGCGGTGCGGTATCAACGGGACACAGCAGCGACTCGATGCTCTCTCGGGACTCCGCCCAAGCGGTGGATCCCCGTCCAAATACCCACTTGAGTTTAATCAGTGAGCCTCATGACAAGTCAAGAAACGTTCTGAGAGGCGGCCTCTCAGAGGCCAGTCAACGAGAAGCGTGGTCAACTAGGCTGCCCCCGCGCTACGCGCGGAATAAGCGAATTTTAATAAAGTTATAAATATTTTCTTCAATATAAGCTCCTTGCTGGTATAAACTATATAATAGCTATTGTATATGAAAATGTATTATTTTATTATAGTTATATAATTAAAGTTATTTTCTCTACTATATATTAAATAAAACTAGAAGCTGTAATTAATGTGTAACTTACGTGTAATTATATTTGTTGGCTAGAAAAGCCAGTGCGCAGTGCCAAGGCACTAAGTCGAGCCTGAAACACTAGTGTGTGTTCTAGCAGATTCCAGTGGTTTCTACGC
>MU865923.1:0-70730 GCA_033296975.1 Podospora aff. communis PSN243
CTCGCACTTCTTCCCCTGAACGAAGCACTGTATCACAGGCTTCTACAAGCCTGCAGGCACTGTATTACAGGCCTGTAGGACCCTACTAAGCAACAGGTATGTTGGGGTTTTACCCGAAATAACTCCATGTGACTTGACAGAGAGCTGAGCACCTGCAGGGCGAGAAACCCTGGGCCCCATGGCGCCGAGGTCACGCGCAACAAGCTTCTTATCCAACAAGTCACTCAAGACCGAGGGGGCAGTAACGTCGGCGAGCCATCCCCATCCACGGCCACTGGCATCTTCGGCCGCCAGGACTTGGACCGTGCTTTCATTTCTCTCCGTTGCCAAGACGATGATGTCGAGACTGATATCGAAGACACGGACTGTGTAAAGGCCATTCTCAAGAGCCTAGAAGCTCCGTTATCGACTGCTCGGCAGAAGGCCATCCCCAAGGCCTACCAAGACACCTTCGAATGGATATTCGAGCAATCTCCATCCCAGACCTCTGCTGACGTCCATGAATGATGGTCTTCATTCCCTCAGTGGCTCCAAAGCGACTCTCCGGACGTTTACTGGATCACTGGCAAGCCGGGCTCCGGAAAGTCTACCATCATGAAATACATCGTCGGCGACCCGAGGACAGTCTCCCATCTCCAACAATGGTCTTCTCCCCGCACTTTGGTCATGGCGGCCTTCTACTCCTGGAGCGCGGGAACGGAGCTGCAAAAAACGCAGGAGGGCCTGCTTCAGAGTTTGCTGTGCCAAATCCTGGAGCAAGTGCCTGAGATAGCGCCGCAATTGTTTCCTTCGAGATGGGCCACTTTGAAGCTTTTTGGGAAGGACGCGATTCGGAGCTTCCCTGAGTGGACCTGGCAAGAGCTCTTTGACGGCATGGGCTCATTGGGATCGTTTACCCACAGCATGTTTCAGCTTGCCGTTTTTATTGACGGCCTCGATGAGTTCACGGGCCATGTCTCCGGGTTGATTCAGCTGATCAAGGACCTGCCAGGCGCCAAAGTCTGCATCAGTAGCCGGCCGTGGAACGAGTTTCGAGACGCCTTTGCGGGCTGCCCATCCCTCCGGATGGAATTGCTCACCAAAGGGGATATGGAACGGTTCACAAGGGGGCGTTTCGGCTCGAACAGGGCTTTTGTCGAGTTGCGAGCCAACTTCCCCGAAGAGGCCGACGGCCTACTGCTCGGGATTGTTGAGAAAGCGTTGGGTGTATTCTTATGGGTGTCAATCGTCACTAGAACCATTCTGGCCGGCCTGACGGATGGGGATAGCCTACAGGACCTCCAGTCAATGCTGGAAGAGCTCCCTGGCGATCTGGTGGATCTGTACAGCAGTCTATGGCGTAGGATCAACACCAAGTACAGACCCCACGGTGTCCGCATCATCACCATCTTCCGAACCTTTATCCGGTCTCCACGAACAGGACTCGGCAAGACCCTGCCGGAACGGCTTCTGACTAGCGGAATCCCCGCGTATATTCTGTGGTTCGCCGACGGGGGTGCACCGGCAGATACCGACTACATCACCAAAACGCTGACGAGGAGGCTAGCCAGCCGCACCCGCGGTCTGCTCGAGATGACACCCTCCGGCCAAGTCGACTGTCTGCACCGCACGGTCCACGACTGGCTAAACACCATTTGGCCTACGCTCGAGCAAGCGTCGCCCCCAGATCTCGACGTCCACCTGGGGCTCCTCGAAGGCATCCTCTAGAGTGGACCTCGAAAAGAACGGTAAACACTCCACCCAAGACGCCTACTCGGACGCCCTGCTCCTCTTTTGTTTTCACTTTGCCTCCCGCATCGACAACGACAACTCTCACAGCTGCGCCCGGCTAGTCAAGGCCCTCGACCGCCTCTGTGCCTGCCTCGTCCCAGGAAGTACTGCCGCCGCCGCCACCACCACCAGCACCACGCCAAGCCCCTCCACAGTCACACCTCCCGGCTTCATCCTCGTCGCTGCCGAATTTGGCATCACCCCTTATGTCGCCGCCAAAGTCAACCTTGAAACAAACAAACACCAGCCCTTCCACATCTCTCCCATCCTCAGCAACCTCATCTCGGGCCTTATTCTAGGGCCGACCAACAAAAAGACGTTTCACTGGGACACCTTTGCATCTCGCGTACGGCGCTTCTCCAACACCAGTTCCATGTTTGGCTTCAACGCCGCAGGACGGTACCAACTTGCGGATAAGCTGCTAGGCGAGGTGTGCAAGATGTGCGTTGATCCTTCCGAAGTAAACGTGCTGTTGGCGGAGTTGCACAAGGAGGTTACCGAGGGGATAGGGGCGGGCAGCGGTAAGAAGAAGAAGGATATGGAGGAGTTGGTCATCGTCGAAGGGGAGGAGGTGCAATATGGGAGTGCCGTGTTGGATATGGTGGAGAGGTATGGAGCCAAAGGTTCGTTGAGGGTTAGGTTGAGGATGATGAGAAGGGGTTGGCGGAAATGACCTTGGAAGGAGGGAGGATGTATGGGCCGGATGGTTGGTTGTTATGGCCTAGTGGATTTGAAAGACGGTGTATCCTGCCAGAGGCTTGTGACACCGAGGGCGAATCCGCTATAAATGGCATGGGCCATGGCGAGGTTTATTCTGGATGTAGCTTGGGCCGAAGCTCGTCAGAACGCCGTAGGCGGACCATCAGTTTCTGAACGGGTGAGAAATGCGCTTGGCTCTCGTCAACCAGACAGGCGTGAGGGCTTCCTTGCCGGCCGCTGCAACCAACCCCATACCTGTAGGTATCCTGGATTCATGAACGACGCATCTTGAATACCGTCGATTGTTTCAAGTGTTTGTGGCTAGCCTTGGAGTCCTGGACTTATGATGGGACATGTGGGTCGCCGTCTTGCTTCTGCCTAGGTCGGCATCCCGAGCCCAGCCCGGGAAAGTATAAAGACCATGATAGCCAATACTGTTTCATTTGCTGATCACTCCCAGCTCGCCTTAGCGTAGCGCACCGACCGGTGTTATCACTGGGGTTTCCAACACTATACGAGAGCGTAAAACTCTGCCATATGCTGTTGGGAATGATGCCACGCCCTCGTCCCCTGGGGATGCATTGTTTCTGTCCCATAGGTATCGCCCGCACACAGCATGTTACATAACTGTGTAATATTTTCAACACACCCATTAGTAGTAGCCTCAGGCCCTCACTACGGTAGGCGAGATCTCGACGAAACATTAGCCAGCTCCTTCATCAATCTCCTCAGCGACTTCAAGTACAACATGGGCTATTTGGGAGTACTCCAAACATGGTCTAGGGATCTTTGGCGCCGTCGAGACTGATCTGGTTCAGCTCTTTGGGCTCATTGCAAGCCCGTTTCAGTCACGTCTGCGTATCTCTACGCTTCGGCCTTTTCCTTCTCTTGCTTCCTGTCGTGGTTTTCCCTGCGCTGCGATTTGTTTCTGATTCCTGTTCCGTCTCAGGCGCTGAACCAACGTTTGGCGGGTTTCCAAGAGGTGGAGTGAACATAAACTTGACCCCAGGGTCGTTGCCAAAATTTGCCGAGACGCAAGAACCCCCGGCCAGGTTGCGACCAAAAGACACCGCCGGGTATAGCTTGCCCCGGATGTCTGTGAAAGCATCCCCTATCACATGATTTGTCAGGAATTTAAAATCCAGTTTGTAAGAGAGACGTGACAGAAGGCGAATTGCATGGTAGCAGATGATGCGAGATGACTCTGTCGGCAACTTACCAAGACGCTTCCCCTCTCTGGTGAAGAATGCTGTGTGTGTACGGAAGTCGACCCCGCAACCAATCGTTGTGCCCTCGCTATATGTTTCGTCATAAGCTGAGCCGTAATAACTCTCACAAAACTTATGGCCGTCGTCACTGTGGTAGCCCCATGTCCCGTCTTTCCAACCGACCATTACGAAGAGCGATGTGTCTTCCTCACAGAAGCCGACACCAACCTCCGGGTGACGATCGTCCCCCTCCAAGAGCGCAAGCTTTTCCATGGTGACCTCAAAATAATACAGGTCCGTCCCGGCGGGCATGCAAAAGTCGCTTCGGGCTAAAAAGGCGCGGTTGGGCCCAGACGTCACGGATAGCCAGTCCTTTAGGACCACCTTCAGACCGCCCACAGCGACATCCACCCTGAAATGTGCGTCCAGTTCACTCCAAGCAGACGGACGACGTCTCGTCACTGATGGCTCTGGCTGCGGGAGACGTGACTCATGGTCAAGGACGAGCGGGCGTAGTCCCTCGCAGATCTCGGTTTCGTTGTACTCCTCCGCGGTGTCGAAAACAGACCAGTTGTTTCTGTCAAGGGCGAACGGGTTGGCTCCAGAATCCAGCAGCCGTTCCAACATCTCGTCCATCCCTCGGGCTGCCGCAGCATGCAACGCTAAACTGCGGTCCGCCTCTGTCATGGCTTGGCCCATCAGAGCATCGAATACGTCCCAGCTCCGGTAGTAGCAAGCGAAATATAGCGCCCCTCGCCCCGCAAAATCAACCATGTCCAGCTGGACTGTCTTCTTACCACTCTCTGTGCCACCTTCCAACAGGTTCCCCACAAACTCGACATTCCCGGCCTTCGCGGCGTACATCAACGGCGTGGTTCCGGATCTATCCGCGATGTTTGGGTCCGCGCCTGCTTTGAGCAGCTCGTCTATGAAATAGTAATCTCTGGTGATGGCGTACGACAGCGCTGTCATACCCGCGGCGTCCGTCTCGTTGACGTCAATGTGGCGCATGCCTTCTTCGCTCAGAAGATAGTATAGTACCGAGTCCCCTTTGGAGCTGATGGCGTCGAAAATAATCGGCTGTCGCTGGCCTAGATCGAGATCGGCTCTTGCAGTCGAGGTTGAAGCGCCCTTGGATACCAACAACTTGAACATGCCAAGGTTATCTGCCTTTATGGCCGCCCGACCTGCACTGTCTACTACATCCTGTGGCAGACTCCCACCTCCACAAGGGGCCAGGAGATGCGCAACAACCTCCTCGGTTGAAGTATTGACGGCATGAGCGAGGATACTCTGCCCACTCTCGATCATGATGGTTGGCGAGGCGCCGGCGGCCATGAGGATCTTCGCTATATCAGCCCTGTCGCACTGCACCGCCGCCGCCAGGGCAGTCTTGAAAGGACCCCCCTCGGCGTTTACCTTCGCGCCGAGAGACACAAAATATTCGACCATTTTGGGGACTTCAAACCAAGCCGCTGCCTGAATTGGGGAGTGGAAGTAGCCGCCAAGGGCGTTGATGTCTGCGCCTTTGAGAACGAGGGCCTTGGCACACTCAATGGACCTCTCGACGTCTTTGGAGTAGTGACCACTGATGGCGCAGCCCACCAAGGCCGTGCCGGTAGACTCTGCGACAGCGTTGATGTCTGAAGCCTTGGGGATCAGATACTCGACTGCTTCAAGAAACCCATATCTTGCCGCGAAGTAGAGCGGCGGGCGATCGTCGTTCTCGAGACACGGAGCATCACAGTCAATGCCCCTTTCCACAAGCAGCTTGACAATTTCGATATGCCACTTTCTAAGTGCGAGATGGAGACACTTCCCTCTGTCTGCCGTTGAAGGGCTTGCGTCGTGAGAGAGAAGTAGTCTCGTACACTCAAGATCGCCTTTCGCAACGGCCTTGATGAGCGGCGTAAAGTCATCTTCATCCCTGGCTTCCACATTCGGCTTCGGCTTCCACGCCAGCAATAAGTCGAGAAGCTCCAGAGACCCCACTGCGGCATGGAGAGGTGTCCCTCCTTGGCAGTCAACAGCGTTGATGTCGGCTCCACCGCCGAGAAGCAGCTCAAGCAGTTCCTTGGGCCCTCCATTTTGACAAGTGATGATGAGTGCGCTGACTTGTTGGTCGTCGACGCCATTCACGTCGGCTCCGTTTTCCAGCAGATATTTGCAGGATGAAACATGACCGTTAGCCGCGGCAAGGTATAGCGCTGCTCTGCCCGACAAGTCCGTCGGGTGGTGCATGTCGGCTCCGCGTCCGATGAGCTGCTCCATGATTTCATTATGGCCACCTTCAGCGGCAATATGCAATGCCGTCTTGCCGCCGACTTGTATGTTGATGGGAAACCCTGCATTCAAAAGTATCTGGAAAGCGCCGGGGTCGTCCCAAGCGTCGTACACGCTCAAGAGTCCGCCAAAAACTTCCCCCTCGTACTCATCTTCTTCCTCGTGTTTGGAAAGGAAGGCGCTCTTGTGCCGCGAGAGTAGGTCGTTAACAAGGTTGGCGTGACCGTGTCTAGCCCCTGTCAAGACCAGATGGTTGAATATCTCGGCAAAGAGCTTCAGACCCTTCTCCGTCGCCAGCAGCTCCGACATTAGTTCCTCGTTGCCGACCTCTGCGGCTTTATGTAACGCGGATGTCGGAGGGTTGTTGCTGTCTCCATCCGTCAGGAACACCTCGGCGCCGCCGTCATGGAGGAGCATGCGCGTAATGACGGTATTGCCAGACGACACAGACAGAATCAGGGCGATGTCTCGGTCCCTTTGCGATGCCTGGCCCAGTAACGTCTTAACTGCGGGAACCTGGTTGTTCCTAACGGCGACATGCAGCGCGGTTTCGTGGTTGCCGCCCGTTGCAACAGGGGATGAGACATCTATGTGCTCTTGCAAAAGCCGCTCGAGCACCTCGACCTGTCCGTAGGCAGCCGCATCTAGCAGACAGAGGTGCGCCTCTTCCAACTCTCGGAAACCCTTGTCTTTGACCGATGCGTCTTCGTCAGGCGGCAGCCGCTGGGCGAGCAGGTGATGGAGAAATTCCATCATGACTGCCACGTGACCTTTTCTCGCTGCCAGAACTGCTGGAGTATCGACTTTGCCAACATCCTTCGCAAATTGTTCGTCTTTGCTCTGATGCTCGCCGAGACGTTTTAGGAACAACTGGACAAGGGCCAAGTGGCCGCTATCTGACGCAGTGTGAAGAGCAGTCCAACCGGCTTTGTCTCGCAGATCGAGAAGGGCGAGAGGCGATGATGAGACTGCAAAAAGTGCCTCGCATGTGTTCAGATTGCCAGCGAGAGCGGCAAGGTGGAGAGGGGTGCGCTCGCCATCATCAAGGCTCGATTTCTTCTCTAGCGCTTCCGGGCCAGGTCCGAGAGCAGTGATGACGTCCGCATAGCCTCCCGCTGCCGCCAGGTGAAGCGGAATCTGCCCGGATCCGTCTTGCTTGGTTCCGTCTGCGCCAGAACTCAACAACTTCTGCACTCCTGCTAGGTGCCCAATGCGTGTGGCCAAATGCAAGGCCGATGAGCCGTCCGGAGTGGTTGCATTGGCCAACTCCGTCATCTCTTCGGTGCCATTTGCAGGGAGAAGAACTTCCAGCACGTCTAGGTGGCCGCGCTCGGCAGCATACAGAACTGGCGTGTATCCTGCACAGTCTCTATGGCCGGGCTCGTAGCCGTGGCGGAGGAAGTCGTCCACAATGGCCGGGTAGCCGCCAGCAGCGGCAAGGGAGACAGCGTCAGCGGAAGTCGCCCCATTATCGAGGAGCCAGGCTACCACGTCTGCGTGACCAAACTGCACAGCGAGGTTCAAGGCGTGCACCCATACTTCTCCGAAAAAGGGGCGACCCTGCTGACCCTCGGCGTACCGTTGAGCGAGAGAGACAAGACCAAAGCGGCATGCCACGTTGATGCCACTTGCCAGTGACGCAGAGGGCTCCTCGCGCAAGCGGACACCAGGCTCCGTGGATGTGAATTTTCCAAAGAGCTTCGACCATGTCAACAGAAAACCAGGCGCATTGAGTAGACGGTATATCCGGTCCACGAGAGCATCAAACTCCTTGTTCTCGACGCTGCTCTTGCCAGCCTGAATGGCAGCTCGGTAATGGTCCGGCCAATGCACAACGCTGTAGGACAGCCACCTACAGTCGACCCGTTCTTGCATGCCGGAGGCCTCTCTCGCAACTTGCCCGCTCGGCGTGACGGATTCAACGCTGAATTTGCCATGCCTCATAATCATTGAAATGTAAGTGAGGCAATCGACACTTGCGTCAGCGTGAAACTGTGCAGCGAAGTCCGACAAACTGGCCATCGAAGGCACGGTTCGATGGATGGGCCGGAATTGGCTCCCCACCGTCTTCACGAAGGGTCCAATAGTCTTGATCAGGTCTCCGGCGATATTGTGCGACACGTTGTCGCGTAGTTTATCGATGGTTTCGATAGGCCCTGCTCCGAAGGAGAGTGCAAGTGCGAGCTCGTTGTCATTCAGCGGACGCATGGAGAAGGCAATCCATGCAAGCGCCATCTTGGCCCAGCGACGATGCTCTGCCGGTAGCCGATCCAAAGTTTGGGAAAAGATGGCGTCATGAGTTTCTGGGATCGTAGCCAGGCATCGTTTTAGGTCTGCCTGGGTTGTGTGAAGCAGTGACGACCGTAGAAAGTCCACCTGCTGTATCGCGAGGAGGTATGTCGTGCCCGGAACGCAAATTCTCGTCAAGATTTGTTCTTGCACAGAGGAGTCCTTTCCAGCTTCCCAAGGCCATGGGCCAATGTGCTCCTTCACAGCATAGATTATAGCTGGAGACACCGACTTAGGGTCCTCGAGCAAAATGACGGAGTAGGAGCTGCAGGCTGCTTCGCCGTCCTGGCTCAAGCCATTTGCCTGTACTTGTCTCGAGCATACCAATCTCCAGCGGTCAAGAGCGGCAGTCTCTGTTATGTCATCATCCGTGATAGCGTCGAATAACAACGGTTGGGCGGTAGTCACGAGGATCCGGAGTTTCTTGCTGGAGCCGCCGAGATGGGCTAGCCTAGCAAGGACAACCTCCCAGCCCGCGAGCAAATCTAGATGTCTGATCAGGAGCGTGATAGGGTCGTGGATTGCAGATATTGTGGCGCAAAGTAGAGACCAAGCAATGGTTTCGGTGATGATGGCGCTTCTGTTGCTCATGAGCCACGAGCAGAGAGATTGGCAGCCCTGAAAGGCGTCAGGCTTGAGCAAGAGCAGTTGCTGGGACAGGACCACGAGCATTTCGGTGACGTAAAGGATGCTGGAGCAACCTTGGGGATTTCCAATCGTGGTGAAGATTGCCAGGACAGGTTCAGGGCTTTCTCCCAGCTTGGGTCTCAGGAGGTTGGCGAGGTAAGTTGACGTGACTGTGGTTCCGGAGCCCGGTCTCCCAACAATGTGCAACACAGAGGGTCCAGGGCTTGCGACCCAGGCTGCGAAGCTCTCGGCGGTTTGTATCGAACTCATCACGGCGGGCGCAGCTATGCGAGCCCAGCTCCAGGGTGGGGGAGCAGTCACCGCAGTGTACTTGCCCAGCCATGATAGGAAGCTATGGCACTGGCTGCTTGTACTGACTGGCATCACATCGGCTTGTTAGTACTTGCTCTTCAACCTCGTCCAAATCGATGTGGAAACAGCTTTGATGACCTACCTGTTCGTCGAGATTCCCACGCAAGCGTCATCTTTTGCGTGACCACATTCACGACGCTCTGACTGGCAATCGCCGTCCATGGTTCGATGCCGGTGGGGGTCAGCGGTATATTTTCCTCTCCCGGCAGCCCCATAGTTGAGCAATACTCATCTACTTCCTTGCATAGTGCGGGGAATGTTAGTGCGAAGTCTTGGCTGAAGAATGAATACACCCGAGCTAGTCTCACTTACGTGAAAAGTCCCGTCGCCAGAGTCCCTCCCCATGAAGTTGACGATATCAAGCGTCTTACCAACTACAAGGGGGAAATCTCTCTCCAGGTCCGGCAATGCCGACTGTATCTCGAGACACAAACTCAACGGATCAGCCGAACCGAGATCTATCTTGGATAGCATGCTGAATATGAACTGCGCAGTAGAGCCACCAGGCTTAGTTCTGTGAGGTGTTCCGAGGAATACGAGGAGGTCGGTCGATTGCAAGACAATTTTGTATTGCAGATTGGTTGCAGCGCAGAGAATAATCTGCACGACGTTAGTGGAAATATCCATCGAGAACGTCAGCTAGGCTTTCTAATGTGTCTCTTACCTGCTTGACGAGAATGCCGCCGACTCCGTGACCAAGGAAAATTAGGTTATGCTCCTCGTTTGACGAACTTCCGTGCTGGGTTAATACGCGAGAATCAGCATAGCCGAGACCACACAGTCAGATGCGCAGAACATACATGACATGGAAGGTTCAGTTGTCTATCGGTTACCAGCTCATGCAAAATCTCTTCAGCTCGGTGCCGTAAGCCCCTCCCTCCCAGAGACCGGTGGCCGGGCGCGACAAGCCCATACTCTCGTGCGTGGCGGCAACGAAAAAGCTCGGCCAACGCGTTTAGGCTCTCTGGCTTGCTTGGCCGAGCGCCTGGCTCGTTGATAACCACGAGGCTGCGGAGTGCTGTATTCAGCATCACTTCAGGATCAACAGCTGGAGCCGAAACTGTTGGATCACATACCACGGTGAGCAGGTCATATCCGGCTGGTAGAAGCGCTCTGCGGTACGGATGCTTGATGCGGGGGTGTTTGTGGGCCTAGGTGGGGGTTGGTGGTGCTTGAGGCAGTGCAAGTGCCTCGTAATGTTGCTGATTTTGCTGGGTGTAGGGAATGAGTCACTTCCTGCGCAGTGAGGCAAGTTTCGAAGCGAAGCAGGTTGAAGTAAATGGAAGGGACCATACACCCCTTTGGACCATCTTGCTTGGGCTCTGGACTAGCATGTAGGTGGTGCCTGCCCTGCGTGGGCGCCATCCCGGCGCGCCTCATCCTTGTGCGCAAGGCCCCACTTCCCGCCAAGCTCCTGCGTTGCAAATCCGTAGGTAGTCCCCGAGGCCGCAGACTGCCTTGATGCAAGATGCAGCCCAAGAGTGTGAATATTGGCTACATTCGATGCTAACTGGGCGACGAGGCTCTGCCTCTCGAGTTGCACGACACCAACCCCGCACCACCACCAACACAACCGGACCCTTTCACTGGTCTTTCCCCGCCCCGGCCGCGTTGTCCTCTTCCTTCTTTTGAGCTTCTGCATTTTGCTTCCCCGACGGCATATGCCCCCCCACGGCCAATGCTCGTTCGACACCCGTGAACTTCCCCATGCGAAGGGTCTTCATTGATCCGAGCGAAGCGCTGTCCTCTTGGAGCTCGTCAGCGCCTTCAAGGTCCCGAATCTTGAACATCTTGGGCGAAATGTTGATCGGATCCACAGGTTCTGTCACGAGGCCGCCGAAGAGACGCTTTTTGATGGACCCGGCTGTCGATACGGTGTCGAGCTCGGACTCGATGGAGATCTTCATGGTAACCTTGTCACTGCCGCGGCGCTGAAGAAGGACAGCCGTCTGGAAAAAGCTCGGGATTCCCTGTCGTTTGGCACCGTGCTCCACCAGCTGCCATATGGCCATGTTGTCGGCTCCTGTGAAAGTCCTGCGGCTGTTGAACTTGATGCCCATCTGCCTGGCCGAGAACTCGTTCGTCTTGGTCTGCGATACCTTCCAATCAAAGCCGGCGTCGAGCCAGTTGAAGGGCGCTACCGTAGCGTGGAGGCCCATCTCAACGTCCTTGCTCAGAGTAACCCTGTCCAGGGCGACATTGCCGTCAGGGAAAATTGCAATCACCTCCGGATCAAGGTTGCTGCGGGACAAGACGTCACCGAACTCGACGCTTATCTTGGTCGAGACAAACCGTCTCTTGGGGTTTTTCTTGAAAGACAGGAAGCTGAAGCGGAAGACGATGGCGGTGGCCGGGGGCCCGTCCTTGGTCATGGTGCCGCTTGCCAAGGCCACAATCTCAGCTCTGGTGATGAAATCAGGGCCATGGTTTCCTTGGACCACGAGTACCTCCCGAAAATCTTCTCCGTCGAGATTCCGGGATCGCAGGGATGACGAGGCGTCGCCTTCCTCTGCCAGTACAATGGCAAACTCGGACATGGTGACTGTCTTGTGCTGTCAACGTCAACGGCGGGGTCGGGGGAAGCACGTTGAGATGGCTGTGTTCGGCGACGGACTCGGGTTGACCCTTGGGACAGATAAAAGGTCCTCGATGAGGTGCGGAGGAAGCCTCATGCATATGCGTGTTGCACGGCATGCGCATATGGCGGCCAGGGTGGCGTGGGGACCTGTCCCCTCGGTCAATTACATAGGTCGAAGCCATTGTCACTGGTCGGCGACATGGCCCTGCGAGGGGCGCTGAGGGCGGCCCGCATCAGAAATACGCACACCCCCAACTTCCCTCCATGTCATTTCCCGGCCATTGACAGTATTTGCACCCACACACCCTTCACCTTGTACATCGCTTCAGTCATTGGAAATCACCGTACAGCTGGGAAAAGATGAATCCTCGGTCAAGGGAACTAGGGCGCCATGGCGTGGGAGACAGCGAGAAGTTACATGTGGGCTCGAGGAAGGAAAAAACGCCGACAGTCGTGAGCATCGATTATATTCTCGATTTGGTCAAGTCCCGTTACGACAGCGGCGAAACGAACTGGAACAGGCTGCCGAAAGACGTCAGGGACTTCATGACACCGCCTCCCCCTGAACCCAAGAGGTCGTTTCGGGGGTCGCTGTCAGCTTCCTCACAAAAGCAATTCGACAACATCCTCCACGAGCTCGCAAGAAAGGCGGGCGATTTCAAGGAAGCCCACGCCTCCTTTACCAAGTGGCTCGTCACCAAATCACAGTACAACCAACTCCTGTTGTCCAGCGCGGCCGACTATCCCAACACACCATTTCATCGTGCCCTTCGAGTGAGCAACAACGCGTTTGTGGGAATCGTGCTGGAGGATTGCCCCAAGAAAACACTTGCGATCATTCTGAAGCCGGAGAACAAGGACTTGAACTCGCAAAACTGTCTCCACCTGGCCATCGAGAAGCGGTGCCCCTACACACAGCAAATCATCGAACGATGCAAGATTGACGCACCAGATGTGTTTTGGCAGGGAGACGATGAGGCCACCAAGAACACACCGCTCCATCTCGCGGTCATGGAGCCAGTTGAGCCTGACGAGACATGGAAGCAGGCCGAGATTGTTAGGAGCTTGATCGATGCCGACCAAGAAGCCCTGGTCCGGGCAAACGCTGCAGGCGATACACCGTACCAAGCTCGCATCGGCAAGCTCCGTGAAGCAGCTGCCCAAGAAAGTCTGGCGCTACGTGTGGCCATGTTGGACCACTATAACGTGGACGAGGACGGCGGCGGCACCCCAGATGGAGATGGCGGGGATGCTGGCAATCATGCTACTGTTGACGGGGATTCCGTTCGTGGGGAGAATTCGAATGAGCAAGATGGAGGGTCCATTCATGTTTCAGGTGCGCAGGAACATGGAACAGAGAATGGGTCCCAACTTGGACCTGAAGGTGACGAGACTGATGGAGCGGAAGACGACGACCAGGAAGCCATGTCCACGGACAGCAATGAATCCAACAGCAATGATGGCGATCACGACGATGGCCACAGCAGCAATGATCCGGGTCAGCAAGACGAGAATGAAGACGATGAGTTTAGTGACAATGAAGCGGATGACGACTTTCACGAGGAAGAGGACCTTTCATTTCGGCACATCGTCATCAAAGACCATATTCTGAGAGACATCAGATCTTATTGCATCCGTCAATACAAGCATCGCCCAGGAATCACACAAGCGCTATACCACGGAAAGCAAGGTAGGCTTTCTTCATGTTGCCCAACAAGGCAACCTACCGTGCAACATTTGTGTGCTTCTTGGCCAAAACGGATAGTGTGCTAACCCGCGAGAAATAGAAAGGGAGACCTATTTCAACCTTTCCGGAAGAGCAAACATGACCGTAACGACTACATATCTGGAGAAGTTGGCACGTCATCTGAAGTTTGAGAGCGTGTTGAGTTACGTGGCATTACCGATGCTCAGTGTGGTCGACCCCATGGATGCCCACGCTCAGGGCGATTCTGATCTGTGAGTAGAGATGCTGGCTCATGTTTGCAGCCAGGTGCATCGATCGAGCCACCTTGACTAACAATGCGCGCCAAACAGCGAGTCCATTGGCAAAGGACGGCGGGACATGGGGAAAATATTTGAGTGGCTGCGGAAGGAGAATGTGGAGACCATCCACGAGGTCACCGTCATCGACAGCACCGAGCCATCTCACTCTGACGCCGCGATCGAGAACGCCCTCCGTGGATTCAACGTGGAAACCTGGGACTGGAAGAAACTGGATTTGAACTGTGATGTCATCGCTAACTGTACCAACAAGGGCGCCACAGATGTCTCTCTCTACTGCTCAGGCAACTACGCCGTTTTGATGGGATGGGCGAGCACCGATGGTCTCAGATCCATTGAGAAGTTTCCAAAGGTTCGTATCCCGCAATCTGTCAGGGAGCGTCCGCGAGATCTAATTCGTATTGCGAGTTGAAGCTGAAACATGTTCATCTTTACTATCAAGAGGTAGCCGTCTTGCTCCTACAATCATGAGACAAGGCCAGAAGGGTTCGAGCTGCTAACTACATTGCCCGTTTCACACTTGAAGGGACTGGAGGATAGCGCTAAACTGGAGCAGTACATCGACATGTTCGTCGGTAAGCTGCGAGATCATAAGAACGAGGACGGGGACCCTATAGAAGTGACGACAACCAGGGACGACAAGGACAACAGTTACATGAACGGCTTCCGAGTTCGCGACAATGCTCGCTCAGTATCAAAGCGGTCAGTTGATGATACTCTACCCCTCGCTACCTATCTAGATACCGAGCCGGGGTGTTCCTAACATGAGAACTAACTACGACCGTCTTCTACAGTGGCAATCGCTGGCTGGATTCAATGTCTCAGTTCTTGCAGATTGTCTTCAACATTCCGCGGAAAGAGGCCGGCTACGTCAAAATAGCCGTGATAGACAATGGCGTTGACGCCTCTCTGGACGCACTTGACGGCAAGATTGCTGTAGGCACGTCCTTTTGCCTCATCCCTGACACAGCTTATCACAACCCCTATTACATGACCTCCGAGACGATTAGCCACGGTTCCATGGTGGCGGGTCTAATATGCAGCATGTGCCCCACGGCAAAACTCTACGTGGCTCGGATCGAGGAATTGTCGTCCTCTGGAGGCCAAAGGCGCCTCACCGCTGACTCGGCCGCAAAGGTACGTGGCTTCACCAACACGAACCATTCCATGCTGCCGTCGCTGAAAATCACACACTTACCACGGGCACCCCCAGGCCATCCGCTGGGCGGTCAAAAAGAAGGTTGATGTGATTTGCATGAGTTGGACCATTGAGCGGAACCAGGGACAAAACGACTCAGCGATAGACGAACTCAGTAACGCCATCATCGAGGCGGAGCGGGACAAGATCATCATGCTCTGCTCCGCAAGCGATCAGGGCAGTGACTCCAAGGGAAGCCTCCCAGGATCGACGCAGAAGTGTATTCGCATCGGTGCCAGCACCGAGCACGGTGACAAGTGTTCGTGGGTCCACAAGGACGACTTCGACTTCTGCTTCCCAGGGGAGAACGTCCCGCTCGAAACTAATAAGGACGGCGTGGTAAAGATGTTCAACGGTAGCTCCGTCGCCACGGCCATCGCAGCTGGCGCAGTCGGCTTGCTGCTCTACCTCAACCGCCTCGACATGAAGCGACGGATTGGCGTTGTCGGTGATAAGGAGGGCGCGATCAACGATCTAAAAGGGCACAGTGCCATGGTGAAGGCACTCACTTCCATGTGCACGACGACGAAGACGACGAATGACAAGTGTCCCCGG
Source organism: Podospora aff. communis PSN243 (assembly GCA_033296975.1). Classification (NCBI taxonomy): domain Eukaryota; kingdom Fungi; phylum Ascomycota; class Sordariomycetes; order Sordariales; family Podosporaceae; genus Podospora; species Podospora aff. communis PSN243. Next base: position 15,584 of record MU865923.1, read on the forward strand.
TTCGGCGCAACGTTTGGGGAGGGCAAATTCAACGAGTTCATGTTCTTGCTGCAGCGCGACAAGTTTTTCGAAAAGCTGAACCAAATCATGAGTGCTATGAAGGTTCGTGCCGAAGAAAATAACCGCCGTTGTACAGTGGCGCCATTTACTGATGCATTATTTAGAAGTAGGGCGTCTCACAGCCACTCGGAGCGTTCAAGCTGCCTGATGCAGGGTCGGACATCTCACCCGGTCACCTCGGGCACATGAAGCAGGCTGCCATGCACCATACTCATTTTCAAGCCAAGGGAGGGGGAGAGTTTTGGAAAGCTCTGTTTGTTTTGGTCTGGGCTTTATGATGTTGAACTGGTTTCGAAGGCGTCTTTTATTGTATTTACATGTATTGATCTACCGTATTATTCCAAGGAATTGGTTTTTAATACTCGGAGACTCGGACCGTGCACGCATCACTGGGTTTATCAAAGGCCTTACGTAAAGCCATTAAGCGCTCCTTGCACGCTAAATAGGCCATAGGCTATATCTGGCAAGGCCTTTATGTTACTAAAATAGGCCTCTGCGCAGCTAACACAGGCCACCTTACGTCGTTGCGTAATACGTTTGATAAACCCATCAAGGCGTGCTCGGTCTCTGAGTAAAAGCCAATTTTGTGGAATAATACGGTAGCCGTGATATGGCGGGGATGAAGCAACAGGAAAAATCCCAACACCATAAGCCCCGGCGTTAAAAAACACAAGGGGTATTATCAAACCCGGAAAACAAACAGGAGAGTTCAATCCAACTCGGTTCGAAATGGACAATGGGAATCCCTAGGTACTGACCGTGGGCGCCTTGGTCCCTACCACAGACAACCTGACTAAGTTCCAACACAACATGAACCCACCACTAACTATCTATACACACGTCTATCTGCAACTCCTCAATTACAAGTCAGCACTCTCAATACATGAAAAACGAACGATTATCCCTCCCATCCCCCTTCCCCTGATCCTCAATCCTAACATGCACCGACGTCGTCCGCGTAATCTTCCCCTTGCCCATCATCTCTTCCACACTAGACCTACTATCCGGACTCTCAAGCCGCACATGGCCGTGGCTCCGCTGCGACCTCGTCGGACTCTTGAGCTCCTTCAGCACCACAGCCCTGGCCCCCTCGGCGGACATCATGCCGTTGTGTGAAGGTCCATTGCCTCTGCCGAGACCGGGGTATCCCGAGCCCTTGGAGTTTCCGGTGAGGTGGAAGAAGCGGGGGAACCACTTCCTCATGAGGCCGTGGAGAGGAGGTATGGAGGCTGTGATGATGGCGAGGTTGCATTCGACGGTGGAGTAGACGAAGCCGATGTCGTAGAGGGGGTCGGGGTTGGGAGGATTTGGGGGGTTGTACAGGACGTAGAGGGCGCGCATGCGCAGGATGGAGAAGATTGTGACGCTGGAGATTGATGTGTTAGCTTTGGTTTGAGATGGGAGGGGTGAAGTAGATGAAACTGGGCTGAGGAAAATGAAAAGGGGTAAGCGGCACGCACATTACGCCTGAGCATAGCACGCAGATGAGCATGATTTTGAGTTTTCTCGCCACTTGCAGGCCGATCACGATGTGGATGGGGATGGCGAGCACCAGGATATCAGTGAGGACGGTCAGGCCGGATGTGATGAGATACTGTAGTGCTTCATTGTTGCAGCGACCCGGAGTGGCGCGGTCCCAGTACTTGTAAACAGGGACGCAAGTGAAGATGGAAGCGAAGAGCACGGCGATGAGAAGGGCAATGTTTGACCAGTTCAGAACTTGAATGATCCGTCGCAGGGTGAGCTGGTGTCGACCGAGGCGGAGCATGAAGAACAGGACGGAGGACTTGACGAGAGCCAGCTGTGGATTGTAGAGCATGACGACAATGTAGTTGACAATCAGGTTGGTTCTAGGATCGGACGGCGTCTTCGGGAGTTGCCAAATGTGGACGCCTATGTATTGCATCTTCATCATGGCGAAGGAGAACACGGCCTCGGCGATTGCCAAGATCTGGGCTCTGTCAGAAAAGGGGTAATTTGCACTTTGATCATGGACTCATACCGTCGCCACAATGATGAAGCCATCGTCAAGTCCAAACGCCTTTGTCCGTGTCCTATCGTAAACACGGAGTCCAACCAATAGCGCTGATAACGTCGGGAAGAAGACGATGAGGAATAAGCCGAATTGTTGCAGACCGGTTGTCGGGTAACTTGACAGGTCTAACGACTGCGGAGGGAGCACAGCCGGCACGGTTGAATTGCCATTGCCAGTTGCTTGGCGGGCCCACAGCAGCCCTATCGGCACCACTTGTGCTGCCGGCATTGGGATGGCGTGGATGGGAAGCGTAGATCAAGCGGCGATCTTGGTGGCGCGGCGATCGAAAACACCAGTCACTTTTTTTTCGTAGCAAACTGTCCAAGCGACCACCCGACCCATGAAACTGACACCCCATGGTCGAAGTTATAACTCCCAACGACTGATCAAGGCCCTCCCCTAAAGGCGTTCGCATCCCACGAGGCGCCCAGAAAGACGCTCCAATGATAGCATCGTGGGGGCCCGACCCAGGGGAAGGAAGCGGCGCGGCTGCGCTCGGGCGGAGAATAAATGCGGCGGGGAGATTCCGTCATCGTTGCATCGGACGGGACAACTATCGACTGCCATAACTGGCGTCCAGAAGAACGCTTGTCAAAGCTTGGTCATCGAGATCCAGGGGCAATGAGTCTCATCTAGATCTTGGCAGACAGTCGAGGCGCGGAGATATTGTGCCTATCTCCCGCTGAACTGTAACTTGCAAAAGGAGATAAGAGAACCATGGGATCTCTGTGCCGATGTTTGCCTCGCAGACGTATTAGCGCGGCGCTGTATGCAATGCTGTACGACTCGAGTTTTTCTTCTGCCAAAACCCAAAAGCACAATGTCGATCCTCGAAACCCACTTGATGGCAGCCGCGAGTTTATCATTTCTCTCGGCAGGTTCCGAACCGGGTTATTCGAAACAACTTGTGTCTCTGGAAGCGCGATAGTGATGAGAATGTAGAGATGTTTGCTAGTTTGGACGAGGGGGATCGACCGACTTTCTGCGTCTAAATTCGAGCTCGGCAGCTTCGCGGCACATGCGGCCAATGAAACCGTAGTCCAAATTGCCGTCGCGGACGGTCCGCGGATTCGCAGGCAGAATCCTTCGTCCCTTTGTGTAACCCGGCTAGGATTCCGCGTGCCGGTGGAACATCGTGGAGGAGGATTCCATGAGCGGGCCTCGCCTGTTGCAGCGGAAGGGGGGTCCCGGCGGGCCCAGTGCCTAAGTTATGTGCTCCCAGCCATTCGAGCACGCCCAGACTGAGAGCCCTCCCGAGATTAAGGGTGTCTGGATCAATGGCGGGTCAGCACCTAAACGTACGGGTATGTAGAGCGGAAATCCACCGCATATGTCAAAAAGCAAGGGCCCTCTCACTTACCTCTCATTTTCTCCAAATTTCGGCCCGTCGAGGTGACAAAAGTGACGCGAGTTCGTTAAAACTTGCAGGATCTCAAGTGGAGCGTCACTCCCGTCCCCTCACCCTCGGTAAGGCACGCAATTGGGACTTGGCTGCGCGGAGCGAGTCTTCGACGGCAGGTGCTACCCGCTACCTGGGGTCCTCCTCTCTAATTGCCCCACGCCGCAGAACAAAATCTTGCTGGTCCGCACCTCCACCATTCCTTCTGCGCCGTACTGCAAACGTTGGCTCGTCGCATGTTTGGTTGGGAAGCAGCCACCATGGCGTTCATTCATCCCAGTCGTTCTTTTTTGGTCGTGTTGGCCATCACGCTCATTTCTTTTTTGGGTCCCGTCTTTGGCCAGAACACCAATGAGAGCGCCACGTACGACTACATTGTTGTCGGCAGCGGGCCAGGAGGCGGCATCGTCGCCAGCAATCTCGCATTGGCCGGTCACACGGTGCTATTGCTGGAGGCGGGACAGGACGCCAGCGAGGATCTCTCAACAGTTGTCAACGCCTTGTACTTCCCGCAGAGTCTGGAACTGCAATGGCACTTCTTTGTTAAGCATCACACTGACGATGCCGTTGAGGAGCGTTACCGTCTCTTAACCTGGACGCTCCCCGACGGCACGTTCTGGATCGGCCCCAAGGCACAGGCCCCCGAAGGAGCTGTTCTCAATGGCGTTTGGTAAGTGCTGCAAAAGAACAAGTTCCCGTGTCGTGGTTATTGATAGCAAAAACCAGGTACCCCCGCGGCGCGACCCTCGGCGGCAGCGCCATTGTGAACGCAATGGCATCTGTGTTGCCCAATGATGCTGACTGGGACAAAATCGCTGCATTGTCCGGCGATTCGTCTTGGTCTGCTGCCAGTATGAGGCAAATTTTTGCCAAGATCGAGAAAAACCTCTATCTGAAGCCGGGCGAATCCAGAGACGGACACGGATTTGATGGTTTCGTGGAGACTGGTCTTGGCGGCTCCAGTTTCTACAGGACGGAGCCCGGCCGCCTTGCTCTCTTGTCCAAATTGGCAGGGGACCTCACCAGGCAGGCTTTGGATGAGGGAACAGCACTCAATCTGTTGGAGCGAGATGCTAACTTCCTCGGCGCTGGGAGAGACCAGATGGCAGAGCCATTCGGCCTTCCCATGCACAACAACAATAAGGGACGTCGTTGGACCCCTCGCGATCTCGTCAAGGATACTGTCGGCAGAACGTTCAATCTGACGCTCTCGTTGAACTCGCTGGCAACCAAGATCCTCTTCGAGCAATCCGGGTCCGCGCCAAAGGCAACGGGCGTCGAGTACCTTGAGGGAGCGGGCGTCTACGGTGCTTCCTGGCAGTACAACGCTACCTCCGCACCAACCGGAACAAGGAAGGCTGCTTTCGCCCGAAAGGAGGTCATCGTCAGCGGCGGCACCTTCAACTCCCCTCAGCTCCTTCAGCTCAGCGGTATTGGAAACGCAACGCTCCTCCAGGCCCTCGGCATCCCCGTTGTCGCCGATCTCCCTGGCGTGGGCGAGAACCTTCTCGACAACCAAGAACTTCCCGTCGTTGGTTTGAGCCCTGTCAACATCACCTCCGTCGGCGGTGATCCCGGATGGGCTCAATGCACCTTCGGCGCACCAGGCGACCCATGTCTGGAACAGTGGTTCCAGGAGACTGGTCCTTATGTCGCTCCCTCCGGCAACAGCGAGTGTTCTTTCATCAAGACCGGCCACAGTCCCGACGGGAACCGCGACGTCATCACCTTCGCGTAAGTCAACAAACCCCTTTTCCCCACTTTCTACCCCTGAAGACACCCCCCTGACCATGCAAAGACCACCCGGTGTCTTCCGTGGCTTCTCACCCCCAGCAAGCAACATGCCATTCGTCGATAGCCCCGATACCTTATGGCGCAGTCTCGCTCGCATGACAGTTCAGAACAATGCCGGCTTTGTCCGCATCAAGTCCGCCGATCCCACCGTGCCGCCTGATGTCAACATCCGCCAATACGAGTCTCCAACAGCCGGCGACGTCGACCTCAACGCCATGATCGACGCCGTCGCCTGGGTCCGTCGCAACTACCTCAACCTCCCCGCTCCCTTCGGGCCCGTGACTCCCACAGAGCCCCCGTGTAACGCGGGACTCACACCCGAAGGGTATTGCAGGGACCCGGAAGAGGATAGGAAGTTCATCTTTGAGCAGACGTTTGGACACCATCCCGTGGGAACTTGCAAGATTGGCAAGAGAGAAGACAGGATGGCTGTCTTGGATAGCAAGTTCAAGGTGTTCGGTGTCGAGGGGCTGCGGGTGGTGGATGCTAGCGTCTTCCCTGTCAGTCCGGGCGGGTTTCCGGTGCTGCCGACGTTTATGGTTGGGCAAAAGGGGAGTGAAGCTATTCTGGCTGATGCGCAATAAGGTTGGTTAATATCGATTGTGTTTCTTTTGGTAGATAGCAGGAAGATATACGATTAATTTCTGACTGGTTTTGCTTGTTGCGAAAAATTGGCATCGTGACGCTGGTGTCGTAAACTTTACATTGCGGCGGTCAGATGGATGTAGCCAGTCGGAGAAATCCATGCACAAGATTTGACTGGTCGAGGCCGTGCAGTTGCCTGGGCTCAAACCCCTCATCTCAGTGGACACCCAGGCGAGATGAAGCACATGTCGTGAACGGCTCGACAGACAAGCCGTTGGAAACTCGGTATCTTTCCGATAAGTAAGGCATAGCCCGAAATGTTCTGCGAAGAGTGCAACAACCTCATTGACGGCAAGTGGGTTGAGTGCTGGAGGGACACCCTCTACGGCCATCCCGTTGACGCGGATTATCTAAACGGGCACTACCACCACGATACCCTGCGAGACCTGCGGGAGTGCGCCGACAAACAAGCTTGCCGCATCTGCCAGCTTGTCGCGAGAGAGTCAAGGGAGATTGACGATGACAGGGCGGCCCTGCCCCTCCTGTTCAACCTCTTGGCTCCGTCTTCATCGAGCCCGCCGTACTCTGTGACCCTCACTTTCCAGATTGTGGAGCAGGGGATGGCACAGAACCCAATCGCGTGGGTCCGTCTCTTTCCACAAGACCGTAGGTCTACCTCACCGGCTTGTGGTGGATTGGCGGATGGCTTTGCTGATGGAGGGGTATTTAGTTGAACTTAACACACCCGGGCTGGAACCCAGCACGGACTCGCCCTCAAGCTTGGAATTCATGAGGAGGAGATTTGAGGATTGCCTGAAATTGCACAGCGCTTGTCGGAGGTTCGTGTCGGTGGGGTATACGCCTTCTCGGCTTCTCGACGTGGGCAAACATCTCGGTGATTCGGTTCGCGTGGTTGAGAAGCAAGACGTCGTTGGGAGCGGGTACGCGACCCTGAGTCACTGCTGGGGCGATGGGAACATCCCCCGACTGATGGCCGACAACGAACACGAACTTCGAGGGGGAATCAAGGTTACAGACCTCCCGTTGACCTTTGCGGATGCCGTCCGAGTGTGCCGCCACCTCGACATCCGCCACCTCTGGATCGATTCGCTGTGCATCAAGCAGGATTCGGCCGAGGACTGGGCCGTTGAGTCGTCTAGGATGAAAGACACTTACATGAGTGCCGCGCTCAACATTGCCGCGTCCTCGGCTACGAATAGCCACGGGGGTTTGTTTTTCGATCGTGACCCCGACATCGTGGGTCCGTTTCCCGTTCGGGTCGGGGCTCCCTGGGGGGCCCGTCGGGTGTATAACAGTCGAAAATATGATAACGCTGATGATGGAGTCCTTCCCGCAGACACTTATCTGTGTGCTTCGCAGCACAAGTGGGTCGCGGTGGACGAGCTGCCCCTGAACCAACGAGGCTGGGTTATGCAGGAGCGATTGCTTTCGAACCGAACGCTGCATTTCACGTCGACTGAGATCTTCTGGCAGTGCAGAAGCCAACTATCCTCGGAAAGCGTGTCGGATCTGTACTCCACGGGCTTCCATGCCGAAGATGAGAGTGCCGGTTCTGGGCATATGATGCTGAGGGGAGTGCTGGAAGACATGCAACAACACGGCGTCAACCCTTGTCGACTGCGCAATCTCGCAGCTGCCTGGTCGCGCTTCGTGAAGAGGTACTCGACTTGCGGGTTGAGCCACGAGAGCGACAAGCTCGTGGCGCTCTGCGGCATTTTTGAGGAAGTTGAAAAGGTTGTTGGTGATGAGTGCATGGCCGGGCACTGGAAACGGCAACTGCCGAACTCCCTTTGCTGGGTAGTCTTCCCGCAGATACCGGTGCCGTTTCCGGAGCAGCTGCCATTGCCGCATAGGAACAAGGTACCGCCAGGACGGAGAAGATCCCACGAGTGGCGCGCCCCAAGTTGGAGTTGGGCAAGCATGAACTCGGGCGTGTCGCCGTATATGGAGAAAGAAGAGAGGCTATTCATCCTCGCTGAGCTGCTCGAGGTCTCGGTCCGTAGGAAGATCAACGGCAGTTTGACCTCGGCGAAGCTCCGTATCCGGGGGGCGCTGTTCGGGGCCAACTCTGAAAGCAGCACCGGGGACGGCATGCATGACCCGGAAGTCTTCTTGGTAGGCGGGGCCTACAAGACCCACAGTTGGAGGATTTTCATGGACGAAGATGAAGTAGTGCCTTCCAAGTTCTTCGTTTTCCCGGTCATGGCTCAGAGGAGCGCGGCAAAGTACTGGTACTGCCTCATGCTGCTGCCCACTGACAGCCACGGGGTGTTCAGGCGGATTGGGGTCTTGAGAGAGCCGTTTTTGTCTCACAAAGTGCGCCACGATGGGAGAGTGAATACCGTCGAGCTGGTTGTCGAGATGATGCAGACATGGGAGCAACCTAAAGGTGTGGCAATATCTTGTGGCTCTTGGAACGAGACGGTGATTGAGATTGTCTGAAGATACCCAAGGTAATACGCTGCTTCGGCTCGGAGACTGGTCCGGATTCGGGGTCCGTGTCGGATGTTCCGGGTTGTGGATGGCGCGAGAGGCAGCGGCCACTGGGTGAATGTCCAGTAAGTTGCGCAAGATTAGAGGAGTGGCTGACTCGGAGGTGTGGGGATTTTGACAAAGATTGCTTGCATTGCTATTCGCTGCATTGTTCCGTGACGGGCAACTGAAGAAAAGACGCCAGTTGGTTCTGGCGCTGCCAGGTGATGCGGACCCCGCATCCAGTCGGCTCCGAGGCAGATTATCAGGCATTCACGACCCCAGAGCCTTCCGTCGTTCTTCGACTTCCCCAGACCTTGAGGAACAACGGCGCACATTGACATCCCTGTCCCAGCGGCGTGTCACGATGGCCGAGATCATCGGTGTCGTTGCCGGTCTGGTCTCTTTGTCCATCCAAATTGTCGACACAGCCAAGAAACTAAAGACCCGGTTTGCAGCAGTCAAGGGCCTCCCCGAGACCATCGACAAGGTGGAGCAGAATCTCGAGTTTCTCAGCTTCTTCCTCGATAGAGTGGAGAATCAGAACCGCTGCCGCGCTGTCGCTGCATCGATTGACCATGAGCTTATCCTGAAGCACTGTTTCGCGGACTACAGCGCCATTTGCGATGGATTGAGACGTCTAGAGCGCAGATTGGAGAAGATGAGGTCCAGAAGCTCTTTTTGGGGGCTCCAGGTACGGGCAGGCGGTGCTGTGGTCACTGAAATGGAGAGCCTTGACCAGATGGAACGGAGAGCTCATCACCACATCACTTTGTAGGTTCATTTGATACTCTGGCGCATTGCTGCTAATATCCCTTGTCAGGGCCATGCTGTAGGTTCCCTCTGCCCGACGCTCCAGCCAGCGCCCTACCCAGATTTGATGCAGTCGTTGACATCAACCAACCATATAGCGCATTGCTCGACAACAAGATGACAGCATCTATGGCTCAAATCCCCGCCCTTCAGCGCGAGTCAGTCCAAGACAATGCTCCCGACGAACAAGTGTTCCCATCGGCCGAAATGGCCATCTCATCCGTTCTCCAAAGGCCCAGGATCGCCTATTGCGCCGTGAAGCATTGCCATTGTTCTTGCCACGCCACCAACACTTTTTGGGCCTTCCACTACACCCCTCTTGGCGCTATTCTGAGAGCGTGCGATCACGAGGGGTGCAACGCGCGCCGCTGGCAGTTCTCGATGCGGATACAGCTTTCTCGGCTCGGCATCCCGGTCTCCATGGTTGTGGGCGGGGAGTTCATCACAGGAGTCGCAGGCATGTCCATCAAACCTGTATTCGGCTGTATGCGCCGAGTGGTGAAGGCTACTTCGGCAGGGTTCAGGACTCTGGCGAGGTTGGAAAATGGCGACATGGACGTGGACGAAGCAAAGGAGACGTTCGGGCAACTGCACCGATCCGATCCCACCTTCCAGTTGCACGTGAACCCCCAAGGGCGCACATACTTGCAGGAACTCATCAGGGGGGGACCGTGGGGAGAGTACGGACATCAATTTGATCTGCAGCTCGATTTGTTGGCATTGTTTGTGAAGGACTTTCATAATACGTCAGGCATCAATACGTCCGAGTGAGTTTTAAGAATATCTCATTTCCTCTGGCTTTACTTTGCGAGATCGCTGATGTCCGTTGATAGATTCATGCTTGAGGCGGCGGGTTGGGGTAGTGAGTCTGCGCACTGGGCCATCGTTGACAAGCTGGTCAGCCTGGGCGAGAGCTTTGACGATCTTGACGATCCCCTTTTCAACGAATGGCCTGAACCATGCGTCCCCCGCCTGTCCCCATTCGAAATGTACGGCCAACCAAGTTTGGAGGCACATGATCCCTTTTACCTCGACTTTATTGCTCGGATAGTCGAGCGTAACCAATGTGAGTCCCTTCCTGTTCACTTCAGATGTTGAGGTATGATTGCACACTCTGACTGAGCCCCAAGTTTTCGGCGGAACCCATCCCCTACATCAAGCCGTCTACCAACGAGATGGGACGCTCGTAAGACAGTGGGTTCAAAAACTGGGCCCCAAGATCGACACAATCAGGAACTTCCTTGGACAAACACCTGTGCATGGAGCATTGGCACCAGAATTATGCGACATCCTCAACGTCCTCCTCAGTCATGCTCCTGCCTTGGTCGACATGGCTGACAATTGGGGATTGACACCACTGATGTACGCGGTGGCGCTTGGATACACCCAATCAGCGTCCCTGCTCATCAAGAATGGGGCAAACTTCACGCAACGTAGCCAATGGAAGCACCTGGACTTCATCGGGTGCGCTTTCCAATGGGATCAGGAAGACCTATTATGGACTCTGTTGCCGGATATCGAGACGCGCAGTGACGGGTCAGACGAGCATCTCTACGTCTGGGCGCAGCTTGCCGAACAGACCATCACGGTGGCCGACTGGCTTGCCACCCCGGGGAAGGAGAAGTGGATCTCCCAATTCTGGGAGAACTGCCTTTCCGAGCCCTACCTCGACAGTCGCCTGGACATGGTCTTTGGCGAAAGCAACAGCGCGCTTGGCCACCTTGTGAGGACACCCGATACTTCCCAGCGCCTTTTCGACTCTGGCTTCAGGCGCCACAACCACCGGAATGCATCGGGAGAACACTGCCTCTTTTCAGCCGTCAAGTCCCTCAACGGCCCGCTAGTAAGCTTGCTACTGGCAGCCGGCACGCGTGCAGACATCCAAGACAATAGGGGCAGGACATGTCTTCACAAGCTCCTCAAGAAGCATGTCGGGCGAATCGTGAATCCGAGAATCCATGAAGCGCTCGCCGCTTTCGCTATCGTTCGCCTCCTCCTCGAGTCTGCACCGCAGCGGCCGGTTGGGAGCATCACGGATAACTGCCATTGCCCCTGCTCGGAGAACGGACATATAGCATCGGACCAGCTTACAGCCGAGTTTGAAGACTCCATCTTCGTCCACGCGACGAGCCCACTCTGGTTGGTCGAGTACATATGCATTCTTGAGGACGCCGGGCAGACCGAGGAGGCTAGGGAGAGCATACTCAGCCAGCTGCGACTGTGGCGCTTTTCAAAACTTGGTATCCCGCATTACCGCACCTGTCGCTGTTTTGGGAGGGAGGAGGAGGAGGATAGGCCCTGGGATACCATCAAGGATGAAAGAAAAGTAGAGACGCTGGAGGTCGAGATGGTAGAGCTCCGACAACTCCCGCTCAGTGGTCTCAAGGCACAGCTAGCGTTGAGAATGCGGGAGTCTTATGACGCGTTGAAGGTCACGAGGGCAATCGAGGAAGAGGAGCGGCGTCGCGCTCGACGAGCGAAGCGAAGCGGGTGCCAGAAGCCATCAGATGTAAGCCCCCGTTCCTTTTACTCCCGCTTCATGATAACGAACGGTCTCATTCTCCCCATTCGAAGCTGTTGGGTGCTGCGGATAATCTCCTGATATCTCATCCTCAAAAACCAGATCAGCCATGGGTTAATGGGAAGAACACAATGAGATGTCTTCAGGCTAGCAAGCTATGATTCCCAAGGCTCATTAGCGCGCTAATACCATGTCTCTGACAGCCACTTCCGTTGCCCAACTTGGTCATTGACGAAGACAACGACCAGATTCTGACCAGTCTCGATCTCATCCTCGGGAACCCCGAGTTTCTTGAAGACTTTTGGGATGACGGACTTGAGAATTGCTCGGCCGAACCCGTCCAGATCTTGCACGAGTACCTCGACTACGTCGCGCTAGACGCAAGGAGACAGAATCAGTGTGGTTCGGACCGAAAGTATGCCCCCATCCGCTGTAGACTGGAATGGATATCACTAATCCTGGTCACTATGGATCTGCCGGGGTATTCCGTGTTTTTCGAGGACTGGAAACAGGCTAGAATGAGCGGCGGGCACGAGAGTATGGTGTGACAGTCCAATCTTTGATTGCTCTATATAAGAAGATCAAATATGAAGGATAAGAAAAGAACAATGATCCAATAACCAATTTCCAGTTGCTTGAAAAGGACACCAGTTCCATCCATAGTCCTTCCTATCCCCATCAGTGCCAAAGTCCTTTGTGCACTGCCCGTTCCGGCATCCGAACCGCTGACGGCCATGCGGGGAGGCCTTGCAGGTCGTCCTGACGTGTTAGTTCTTAGCGCTGAAAGTTCTGAACTTTATACCGAGCAAAGCCAAAACGAGGAGCTTATGGCTACAGATGTCAGAAGAATGATGACAACTTCGGGAAGTGCGCTTCCTGCAACGTGCGAGTCCTTTTCGGGTGGGTAGTCGTAGGGTTGGCCTCCAAGAATGTCTTCCTGGGCATACTCTCCGAACTCTCTGAGGTCTGGATCTTCCGTATTATTCCACAGCATTGAATTTTACTTGGAAACTGTACACGCCTTGAAAGGTTTATCAGAGGCCTTATGCAACGCCGTTAGCTGGCCTGTGCTAGCTGCGCAGAGGCCTATCTTGGTACCGTAAAGGCCTTACCGGATACAGCCCATGGCCCATTTATCGTGAGAGAAGCGCTTAATGGCTTGGCTTACTAAGGCCTCTGATAAGCCTACCTAGTGATACGTGCACTAGGTATCTCCGAGTAAAGGCCAAATCTTTGGAATAATGCGGTTCTTCATGGATGTCCAAGGAGGCCAATGCACCAAGCCCTGGTGAGCGTCTCAAAGGACCAGTCGGAATCTCCAGGAGGATTCAGGAACTCCAAGGGTAGCAAATTTACACAGGTGCGAGACTCTCCTGTCGTTTCTGGAGCTGTGGATATGCCCATGAACACCGGATAGGCACTGCAATCGAAGTCAGCCCCCCGATCCCTGTTACTCTGCCCGTCTCGTCCGGGGCTTAGAACGCCGCTTCTGTGGCTGGCATGACGCGTTTGAGAAAGTCTTGAAAATCGAGAAGCAATTGGTATGGTTCAACCTCTTCGGAGCGCTTCAATATGAAGCTTTGGATCGAAGTTGCAGAGAACAGCCGTTGCAGCATCGAATATGTGCTGTTCGCTAGGAAAGAGAAAGTACCTCCGCCGGGCCAAGTCGTCAACGAATCTGCCAGTACTCGTCAGCTCGTGAAGTCCCAGATGATCGGGCGACTCCGTCACGGTGGATTAGGTAGGTAGGTAGATGCCTAAATCGAGACGAATGCAGAGGGGCGTGGAAAGTGGAGAGTGGACTGCCAAGTGCAGGTTCTCTCCCATTGGATGCCCTGCCTGCGTGCCACTGGAGAAACCATGCGAATGGTCAATGCGCTAACCACGGAACATCCCGCATCCTCTCCCTTGCGTGCACGGAAGAACCCGGTTTGCGCTGACGTACCTGCGGGACGAGCTCTGCGAGCTTCATTCTCCACCTGTCACCAGCATCAAACAGCAGTGAGGACGACACCATGGCGCTCACAACAGCACAACGAGCCCTCGCGCCCGTGATAAGGCAAAGCCTCTCATCCTCCCGCGCCCTCTCGGCAACATGCAGCAGAGCCCTCGTCCCGTCTGCGACGCTTGCATTGGCCGCAAAATCCAGACAGCCACAAACACCAGCATCAATCCGACTCTTCCACCACACCTCTCCCAATGCCGCACCAGGTTTCGGCGGCGGCGGCCCCCCAACATACTTCCAAAAGCCCGCCTCCCTCCCCGTCAACACCGTCATCCGCTTCGTCCCCCAACAGACAGCATGGATCGTCGAGCGCATGGGCAAGTTTAATCGCATCTTGCAGCCGGGTCTGGCCATCCTGATCCCCTTCCTCGACCGCATCGCATACGTCAAGTCGCTCAAGGAAGTCGCCCTCGAGATCCCCAGCCAGAGCGCCATCACAGCCGACAACGTCACCCTCGAGCTCGACGGCGTCCTCTACACACGCGTCTTTGACGCCTACAAGGCCAGGTACGTCCCAGCCAATTCCACCCAAACCAATTCCCCCCAGCTCACCGCTAACCTTCACTCTCCAGCTACGGCGTCGAAGACGCCGAATACGCCATCTCCCAGCTCGCCCAGACCACCATGCGCAGCGAAATCGGCCAGCTCACCCTCGACCACGTTCTCAAGGAGCGCGCCGCCCTCAACACCAACATCACGCAAGCCATCAACGAAGCCGCCCAAGCTTGGGGCGTCACCTGCCTGCGCTACGAGATACGCGACATCCACGCCCCCAAGCCCGTCGTCGAGGCCATGCACCGCCAAGTGACGGCCGAGCGCTCCAAGCGCGCCGAGATCCTCGAGTCCGAAGGTCAGCGCCAGAGCGCCATCAACATCGCCGAGGGTCAGAAGCAGAGCGCCATCCTCGCGTCCGAGGCCGTGCGCGCAGAGACCATCAACAAGGCGGCCGGTGAGGCGGAGGCTATCCTGCTGCGTGCCAAGGCCACGGCGGCGGGTATCGATGCTGTTGCCAAGTCCATCACCGAAGGCAAGGATGCTGCCCAGGGCGCGGTCAGCCTGTCGGTTGCGGAGAAGTACGTGGATGCCTTTGGCCGTCTCGCCAAGGAGGGCACCGCGGTGGTGGTTCCCGGCAACGTCGGCGATATCGGTGGCATGATCGCCACGGCGCTGAGCGTCTACGGCAAGGTTGGCGATGCTCAAGCCAAGACCATGGCGAAGCAGCTGGCGTCGGTGCCGGAGGTGCAGGAGATCAAGGCTGAGGCCAAGGGCGAGAAGCAATGATAGAAAAAAGGTGAAAGTGGGTATGCATAGAGAACGGATCGTGCCATCTTGTAGGATTACCCAAAGCTGTGATACCAGGCTGGCTTCACATTGTATGGTTAGAGACCGAGGAGGGGAAAAAACAGCCCACTCAAGCGGTCAACAAAGCACGGCGTTAGCGAAACAGTACTAAAGTCAGGGCTGAATCCACTCAATGTATTCTAATGTTTTTGGTACAAACCCCCAAAAAGAGTTCCCTTGTCGTCGTGCTTGCTGGGTTCTACAGATACCAGTAATTACTTGATCACTGAACGCCCAGCTCCCCTCCGACAACTTCCAATGCCTCTCGGATCAAGCCGAGCACCTTGTCATCCCCAGCTGTCCCGGCTGTTTGAACCCCGCTGACAAGCAGAGGGTACAACCGAAGCAGATGCTTCCGCGTTTCGCTGTCCACGTTTGGCGTGTCGGGAATTGCGTCGGGCTCAGAGCGTAAATCTACCAAGGAGCGGAGAATACGTGTAAGCTCCTTGCGCTGGGAAAGAGGCTGCGGCATGCGTCCCCTGAGTGGCTGATCTGCCACATATGCGCGGAGCGAGAGTGCGCAGCGGAGGATCAAGTACGGCGCGACGGTTCTCGCCAGGCGGACGTGGAGCTCATGGGCGTTCTCCGTTCCGGGGCCGTGGGTGAGCGGTGCGCTCGGTGGCAGGCCTGGGGTAGGAGGCTGGACCTGGATGGAGGGGGTGGAAACGGAGTCGCCCTTGGCTTCGACGAGAGCGAAAAGTTCGTCGAGGCAGACTTCGCTCATGAGGCTCCGTTTGGAAGGAGGAGGGTCGATCGTGCGTCCGTTGCGGGGTTTGTAGAGGGCGCCGAGACCCACGGCGTCACCGGTTCCGCTGCCGAAGATGATGGCGGCTTCTGCTGGAGCCGGGGTGTGAATGATGGAGGTGCGGAAGAGGCCCTCGGCGTAAGTTTTCCTGGTCTTATCGAGGATTACCTCCGCGCCGAGGGAAGGGATGATGAGTTCCCGGAGCTTGTGGAAGGAGGCGATGTCAAAGTCTTGGTCCTCTAGCGTGTTGGCGCTAAACGGGGCATCGTTGCAATCCGCGCTGATGATTCCGTTGGCGATGGAAACCACGATTTGCCAGATGGTCTGCACCGTAGCTCGAGGGAGGTCGAGCCCCGGGATTCGAGGCAAGGCTGCTTCAAGGACAGCAAGGGCAGATGTAGTTGCTTCTCTCCAGGGCTGTGTCGACTTGGTGACGATCTTGAACTTGTACTTGAGGGTGATAGGTTTGGCTAGAGCAGATAGTGCCGTTGCCAATGCCCCTGTTTCGTAGATGTCCGTGTCTGATGCATTTTTTATGATCAATGTCTGCAGAATAGACATGCTCTCCTTGGACATGGCGACGTATGTTCGCTTCTCCGATGCGGCTCTTCCGGCATCATCTCGGGAGAAGGCCAACGACACGAACTCGGAAACCTGCGTGATCAAAGCCGACGGCACTCCTTGGAGATCTGTCTTGATCATGCGGAAGACCTCAAGAATTCGACCTTGCAGCGGTGTGACATACTCGATATCGCTTGCATACGTCCCGGGCGTGGCATGCTGCATCGCATCTCGAAGCAGGGTGAGCATTCGGCGAACTCTTTCGACGCTGAACTCCTCCTGGATCAGGCCATAGAGCTCCAACAGCGTCTCAACCCAAACGAGGAGACATTTTTGGTTGTCGGAGGACTTGTCGTCCTGCCCATCCTGAGAAACTGGTATCCCCTGGGACCACAGCTCCCATGCCAGCTCGATGCTTTCCTTGGCGACGCGAGCGTTATTGCCTTCGGCGCATCTGTGAAGGATATCCCTGACAGCGCTGTAGGTTGCAGTGTTGATGTCGAGGGCTTTGGCGCCCAGAAGCGTACTGAAGTGCCCGAGCAAATCTCGCCAGATATCAGCGAACCGGGGATGTGCTGACAGTGTGCTGAGATAGGACACGAATAACCCCGAGACGCCCTGGACTACGACGATCGCGGTCTCATTCCACTCATTTTGCCCCTTTTCTTTTGCAGGTAGCCCAGCAACCGAGCGTAGCTCAC
This sequence comes from Podospora aff. communis PSN243, assembly GCA_033296975.1. Classification (NCBI taxonomy): domain Eukaryota; kingdom Fungi; phylum Ascomycota; class Sordariomycetes; order Sordariales; family Podosporaceae; genus Podospora; species Podospora aff. communis PSN243. The sequence continues at coordinate 32,637 of MU865923.1, forward strand.
TCTCGATCGAAGAAAGCAGCCTGAAGATAACGGATTTCACGCAGACAGACCATGCTTCTGGGTCAAGGCTGTCGCCATATGCAGATATTATCCGCATCAGAGTCTGAATAGCGCCTGCGCAGTGTCAGTATGCATCGTCGGGTGTGTTGGCCTAACTTACTGTTTCTCAGCTCCAGCCTGTGATCAGTGGAGACAGAGGTAAGTCGAAGAAGGAGGAGCATCCACAATGCCGCCCCGGAGCCCTGGTGAGATGGTTCTGCGGCAAGCTTCGAAAGTGCTTCATCGTCAGACCCTTGCATCATGGCCTCGGTGATGGACATCGACCTGCTCTTTCCAGATAGGAAATCGGAAATGGCCCAGAAGAATGTGACAGTCTGTCCAGGTTAGCATTGTTCGAGTTACCGGAGTAGCAGACTCACGGTCAAAGCGACGTTGAGGTCGTCATCCTGCGTGCAGAAGTTATACAGGGTATCGACGAGGTTGAGAAAGCATGCGTTGGGCAAGGAAGGCAGAAAGTCAGAACATATCAGTTGAAGGGAGGCAAAGGACGGCCGTATCAACTTCACGGATCGCGTCATGAGGGCGCCGCGGCCGGTTTGGGCGTCCTTCGCACCACCCGAACCGAAATCTCTGTGGATGAAAATGGAGTCGATGATCTCAAATGGGATATCCCAACCTCGGACAAGACTCTCGCCGCAGTTTTCTAGGAGATTTTTGAGGCCTTCGAGAATGATTTTGTGGGTATCGACGTCTGTTGCGTGGCTTGTAATGGATATTTCCCGCGAAGGAGCTTGGAGAGGTGCAAGGGAGCCGCGAAGAGCTTCAAGAAGACGAAGTTGAATCTCACCACGAGGTTCCTCGGGTTGGGAGGCCACCGCAGCTGCAGCTTCCAGAACAATTCGGACGAGAGTCTCGGCTGCGCGGGCCCTGACCGGTGCGGTGTTCAGACTAGAGCCGAGTGTGTTGATCAGTTCGGATACCAGTGGCAACCATCCCGAGACCTCTGGCGGATAGGAAAGCAGGCGTTCGATGTTTATTGACGCAAGGTCCCCGAGCTTGGCCAGGGCAAACTGGTCCTCCTGGTTTGGGCCCGCAAGCGTGGACGTCGAGATGCTCAACACCCTCTTGTGCGCCGCAGGCGTCTTGAGCGTTGCTGTCGGCGACTTTGGTCGCTCCTCAGAGTCGGAGGAGGCAAGTTCGGCATGCTTCTCAAGAAGATTGCAGATGGCTTCCACCACCTCCACAAACGCAGGGTTCGGGAAGTCCACAGTGCTCTCAAACAGGCGAGACGCTGCTGTCTCAACAGCCCGAATCTCGCTCCCAAAATTGGCCAACAAGGCCGTAGCCTCGGCTTCCGCTTGTTGATCCGGGCCCTTTGCTGCGATGGGTGTTTTGCCCGCGGTCTTACCAGACGAAAACAGCACATAGTCGGCTTGCTGCAGGGTCTCCAAAATGATACTCCACGACGAAGAAAGCGTTGGGCCCAGGGCAATTCCCAAGTTGAGCAGAGCGCGGAGGCACAGGAGGTTTCGGGTGTTGAGGGTAGCAGGACCTCCATCCACGGATAGTTGACGTTGCTTGTCCGTCAGTTGTGTGGATGGGCTGACCAGGCTATCGACACTGAGCAGACCTCGCGCGTTCCCAAAAATGCTGTTCGCCGAGTCCGGAGTTGCCGAGGGGGTACTCGGAGCCCGGGATGCGCCCGCGTTCAAACAGGCAGTGAATACATTTGGAGGCACTGCTGCTTTTCCGAGAGTGGTGAGAAAAGCGTCGCGTGGAGTGGTAAGCTGAAGCAGTCCCGCGACATGGGCAAATCTTTGGAACGCCCTGACGAGCGCGTGGTAGTACTCCGAGTCTAGAGCGGCATAGAGAAAGGTTGAGCATGTCGCGAGGATGGCTGGCCAGCACTCATCGATGAAGGCAGCGCAAATCTTGACCTCGGCATGTAACGGATGGCTCTCGAGCGTCAAAGGGTTGACTGGGACGGGGTTCCGTTTGAACGAAGGCGTTCGCTCCAACGGTGCCCGGGCTGAGGTATCGCCCTGATCGTTGGGTGCCGGCGAGTCTCTCCCCGAGTCTTGTTTTGTCCGTTTTCTCCGCGAGTCCGTCGGCACGGTAAGGGGGAGGATAAATTTGGCCAAGCCTTCTGACAAGGAAGTGATGCAGGCCAAGGTCAAACTGTAGACGTAGGACTCCGGAATGCTGGGGGCGTCGGTCTTGTCGAGTTGGTCAATACAAGGAACTCGCATGGTACTCCACTGTGTGTTGATGCCTGTATTGTGCACGTCAGAGACAGAGCCCGATATGATGCCAGTGACACCACTGGCTTCCAGCATTGCCTGGTCAGTGGAGCTGCCGACACTGGCGTAAGGGTTTGCGACTGGTATGGTGGACTGGTGCCCAAGCCCAATCACGGAGGGTTTCTCGGTGCTGATTCGAACAAAGGTTGCTGTCAAGTTCTTCAGGATGTTTTTCTGGCCTTGTTTCGAGTCGTAGAGCGTGAAGATACGCCTCAGGAGGGCGTGCTCTGCGAATATTCCTCTCAACACCTCCATGCACAGCGCCCGCTTCCACAGGGCTGTGTCTTGGTCCAGAAGCTGGGTCAAGATCTCCAAAGCATCCCCGCTCTCCGAGGGCAAGAGCGATAAGTGGCGGCGGAGCAAGGTGTAAAGGATGCGCACCAGTCGAACGCTCGTCGCAAAGTTGAGCCTCCCACGCAGCGCGCTGATCATGAACGGCATCACTCTGACTCGCAGGATGTTAGCCTGCTCGAGGTGACCAGAAAAGATGGAGGCGTGGTTTGTCAGCACCGATTCTATCAGCTCAAGGCCGAATGTCTGAGGGAGACCTGAGAAACGGAGATACTCCGGTCGCTGGCCCTCGGTGAGGAGACAGATGTCGTTGAACACCTAACTGGTCAGCTAACAAGGAGCAAGAGAGCGCCAAGAAACAACCAACCCTGTAGGCGTCCATGGCCGCAGACTTGAGAGGAACGGTGCCATCCTCAATCGGCGCTTCGCCAACAACAGGGGCATCTGCGCCGGATTTATCCTCAGCGACCACCTTGTCAAACACAGATACGACGAGTTGCTGAAGTGTAGCAGCAGATGTGTTGTTGACTATGGGATTCTTGCTCGACTGCAGGATGAAACAGATGTTAAGTGCGGTAACTAGCAGCTCGCCCTTGACATCGACGGCATAGTTGGAAAGCAACGGAGGAAGGGCCTGGAGGATCTTGAGCTGGACGTCGAGACCTGCTGAGGTGGCCTGCTGAAGAGACTCCAAAACCTGGCTCAACTTGGTCCGTGGCAGCGCTCGCGACACGATAAGCCGTTGCAAACAGACAATGGCGATGCCCGTGAACTTTGCATTCTTCGTTCCGCACGCAATGATAAAGGGGTTGACGAAGTTGGTGTGTTGGGCAAGCTCTGATACTGTGTAAGCGCAAGCGACTCACCCTCGCTTCTCGGGTGGGTCCAGGGGAGTACACACCGGCGACAATCTGAGCTTCTGAAGGCCCCTTTAGACTCTTAAGCTCCTCGAGGGACTTCTCGGCAGCCTGCATGTAATGTTAGTGCGAGAGAGTGGACGTGAAGATCCTACATAGCTCGTGTCGGGACTTCAGGGGCTACGGTTCGGAGAGTAAACTGAATGGATATGAAGATGAGTGGAGGGCAGCAGTACCTGGCGCAAATCATTGTGCTTGCGCTTGCTTTCTTGAATGAGGTTCGCAAGCTCAGATGCTAAAAGCTGGGCCGTCATGGTCGCGTCGCAAAGACGGATCTGCTCTATGCATGCATCGCAGGTTTCCCAGTGCTGTCGTCTTTTGAAGGGAACAAGGGGCAGTGAGATGCGGATGCGTGTCGTCAAGTCCCAAAATCCAATGGCGGCACGGCAGCTGTCAGGGAGCTGGAGCTTCTCAAGGATGACAGCCGCGAGGATGAGGTGATGACTAAGCTCATTGGCCGGCAGGCAGAACCCACACCGCCCGAACGTTAACCCCGCCATTCCATGCCCCTGAGCACTGCCTGAACCCCGCTAAGTTCCGGCCATTTCTTGAGCTCAGCCGACCAGTCCTCGCCCAACTCCAGGTCAGCTCCATCTCGCAACGCCGATCAAATCTGGCCATCGATATAGACGACCCCAATCCACCGGAGTCCAGATACACCACCCATCATGGCGGTCGCTCAGGTACCGCGGAACTTCAAGCTCCTCGCGGAGCTAGAGAAGGGAGAGAAGGGCATGGGCGCAGGTAGGCAAATGAACCCCTCGACCTTGTCGCATGACCACGATCGCGAGCTTCAAGCTTCGCATCACACCCCAGCATGTTCAGCTGTCTAATGCGCTCCCAATCTAGGCGCCTGCTCGTATGGTCTCGAAGACCCGGAGGATATCTTCATGACCCACTGGAGGGGAACTATTTGGGGACCCCCGCATGTACGTTTATCTGTCGCCGATGTCAACGAAGCAATCTAACCCGTGTCTGCATAGGGCAACCACGAGAACCGTATCTACGAGCTCAAGATGGAGTGCGGCCCCGACTACCCGAAAGAGCCCCCGACTATCCACTTCGTCAGCCAGATCAACCTCCCCGGTGTCAACCCTCAGGATGGCAAGGTTGATAAGAACTCCGTCGCCATCCTCCGCGATTGGACCCGGATTGCGACAGAACTCGCGAAGAACCCCCGCCCCAAGGAAGACCCTCTGAGCCTCGAGACGGCACTGATCGCAATAAGGAAGTAAGTGACGAGAAGGAACGGTACGGGTTACCGTAGACTAGTACTGATGTTGGCGACAGGTACATGGAAGAGCACAAGAAGCTGCCTCAGCCCCCTGAGGGATCCAAATTCGCAATTTACAAGTGAGGTGCATATTGAGGATGGATGTTGAGGACAATCGGGCTACTATCGCGACACGGCGAATGTTTTTTAGTCATATCGGGGCCGGCGCGTTGGGTGTTTTCAGTACCGGAGGGCGCTCAACCACGTTGAGCGCAAGGCTCTCTTCTGGCCGCGAAGTATCTGGCAATACAAGTGGGTGACTGCATAAGCGTATCCTTGAGGAGTTATTCAGCTATTGCTAGCTTTTAACCACTTTTGACTGTTCATTTGCTCCTCGGGGGTCGACGGTGAGGCACACGTGATTTCGCGAAACCCGTGCGTCACCATTTCCAATCGCGCCAAGGTTTGTGATATCCACTTCTTGGCCAATGTCAAGGGGTCCAAATCCAACACCTTGAATCGCAACGATCGCAAAACTTTCACTTGCGGCTCGACAGATGAATGCCGCCACCCATCAGACCGGCTGCTGACGCACGGCATCGCCGGGCATGTAAGTTGCCAGCTTCTGACTATACTGCCAGATTTGCACCTGCTCAACTTGTCGCAAGGTTTTTCGCTCTTCCGAGCGCTCCTCCGTCAGGGGCGCCGCGTCCCTCTACCCGATGACATCGCAACGGCCCTCCCCCCCGCCCACCCAATCCAAGCCCTCGTAGCCCGCATATTCCGCAAAAACCGCAAAGACACCAGCCCGCGCCTCGTCGTCTCGGCCCTCCAAAACGGCTACCGCTTCCTCGCCCTCCTCAACGCCGCCGCCCAAGACCCCCCGCAGCCCGCCCGCGATGAAGTCCTCTCCTTCCTCCGCACCAACCAATCCCGCATCCTCGCCGCGCGCGCCCGCAACGCCGCCATACGAACACCCAAACCCGCCCCCCCTCCCCCGCTTCTCAAGCTTGTGAGCCAGGACCCGCCCATCTACGAGCCCGCGCAACAGCCCCTCCCCCTCTCCGCCTTTAAGAGCGGCATCCGCCGCGTCCCCCGCCTCGATATCTGCGGCATAATCCATCCGTTTTTGCGGCTCGGCAGCAAGCCCCAGCCCGCTAAGCTCTCCAAGGCGCTGCACCACCGGTACAAGCTCCGCGAGGATACGGGGATCTTGGCGAAGAAGTTTCGGGAGGAAGATATGGACCAGGCGAGGCAGGAAGATAGGTGGGAGAGTCAAATCCAGAGATTGATGATGACTATGAGCAAGGGGCAGAGGCGGCCGCCCCCGGATACGACGACGTACGCGTCGACCTTGTATGGGGTTGTTGGCGAGCTGAATGAGTGGATGCGCAGGGACTATCAGGATGCGCAGGCGCGCGGCAAGGCGTTGTGGGAGATTGTAGAGCGGGAGAAGGCGCTGGCGAAGAGGGAAAAGGATGATGCGAGGAGAGCGGCGAGCAGGGAGAGGAAGGCGAGGATGGAGGCTGGGGAGGAGGTAGAGCCGGTGGGGGCCAAGTTTGCGAGGCATCTGGAGGAGAAGAGGAAGATGTGGCCGCCGGTTGGGGAGGTGAGGCAGAGGATGATCGATGCGAAGGCTGCGAGGGTTGCAGCGGAAACGGGAGGTCCAGCAGAGAAGGTGTAGGCTTGCTGTTCGGGATGTATGCATACATATCACAGCAGGTTGTTTCGCTAGCCTACAGAGGCATATACTTGTAGACTGTGACTTCATATCCTTGTATGCCCCACAGTCATAGCCTTTCCAGACCCAGTTCCAGAAGCCGTTCCTCATTCCGGCTCCGGTTCATGCAAATACCCACACTCAAAACTTCCTATTCCAAACCCAGCGTGGCAGAGGTATCTCAGATCCAAAACTCCAGCGCAGCAAGTACCAAACACATCTGCAGCCACCCATCAGTTCCCAATGACTTTTGTAGCTTTCCAAAAAGCCGTGTTGATATCCCCCGGCCTGAACCCCGGCGACCGCCCCAAGCACGTCGCGTTTTCCGTCATTTCTGGAGCACAGATGTTAGCCAGGCCACAAACAAAGCGCACGAGTACCTACTGAGAATTAACAATTTCACATCAACCATCGCCCGTTCGCGCCGGGCCGGTGTGGGTCCCGAACTGTACCCAAACAAGGAATTGCTGTCGAGGCTGCTGAAATCTGGAGCGGAGGTGGTAGTCATGCCCAGGTAGGATGCGTTGGTGGACTGGGAGAAGAGCCCGTTGAGAAGGGGGTCAACAAGGCTGTTTGTCGATCCGAGACTCCAAATTGTGTTAGAGGGGGGTTGTGTGGAGGTTGTGGTCATGGAGCTCTGGCCGCCGTCGGTGCTGGAGGCTGGTGAGCCGCTGGTGGGGGGTGAGATGAGTCCGAGGCTGTTGTTGCTGTTGTCGTCGGAAGAAAAGTTGTGTTGGGTGGGCGGGGATGGGTAGATTGTGGTTGCGGAGATGGAGTTTGAGCCGAAACCTGCTGGGTCGATCTCGATGGTGATGTGGTCTGCACCGGGGGGTATCGTAACACCCCGCTGGCGAAGGTAGAGCTCGACTTCGTCGCAGTCGTAAAAGTCGCCGCGGAAGCCGGGCAGATCTATTCGCATGTCCTTGTCCAGCATGTCGTCCCGGACGCCGGAGATGTCTGAGCCGAATGGGCCGGGGCTGTATCCATTCGTGCTCTGAGGCTTGAAGACGTCGATCGTCCCTTGGTTTCCAGCTCGTTGGCTGTCGGTGCCGTCGGTTCCAAAATGGGTGCCGGCGCCACCGAGGTTGTAGAATGGATACTGCCAATTGAATAGATTCTCCTGGATGTTACGGCCAAGGGTCCTTTGCAACCGCTTGTGAATGTCGTCTTTGGTCTCGACGAGCAAGCAGAAGCCAAAGACACTGTTGAAGCGCTCAGGAGGGGGGTGGGGCATAGATACCAGAACCAGTGCTCTCTCGCATGCGAAGCGTTGTAGCCTCCGTCCGAAAGTTGCTTCCTGGGACGTGTATGTTCTGGGCAGAGGAAGGGGATTGTGGGGAGAGGGAGATGGGTTGGAGAACCTTCCAAAGTCAAACTCTGGTGCCGCTCCGAAGGGGAAGCTGGCGTTCTCTAGCGTCGGCTGAGTGATGATCTCAAAGTCGAGGGCTGATGTTGTCGGTGGGATGTAGTTGGTGGAGAAGTCGGCGATCAAGTCGGCCTCGTTCAGGGGTTCGTGGGTAATGGTGAATCCTCCGTACAACATCGGCTGTGTCACATTGCGAGTTGTGTCTACAATATCCTGTTGAGTCCTGTTGGTCGGCTCAGGAGAGCTAGATCCGGTGCGGTCTGCGCGCCCTGACGATTTCCCGCCCTTGGGGCCATCACCCGAAGACCCAGTCGCCGTGTCGTCATCTTTGCTGCCATCCTCGCTTGCTTTCCGCGCCAAGGCTAGGAACTTCTCAGTCGTCTGGCGGAGCTGTCGGCCGAATTCGGGAATCTTGTCCAGCGCGCCAGTACTAAGAGCAAAGTCGTGGAGCTGCAGAAACACATTGCTCATCTCCTCGTTGGCGTCCTTCAACTCCTGAACTCTTTTCTCTAGAGTCTGGATGGCATTTTCTTTTCGGTTGCGATACGCCCGTTGGGCAAGACGTATTTGCGTCCGCCGGCGCTGGTAATACGTTAGAACCAGTACCCTACAAGGTCATCATCTTGGGAGAAGACAGGAGGCGTGCAAGTGGAGCTTGGCTATCGGCGCCGACGACTTACATCAGCGGCAGTCTCATCTTTTACATCGAGGCGTGGCCGGCCCCTTGCTCTCTTCCCTCCTTCATCTTCGCGCTCAACAGCTTCGGTGGAGCCCTGGGTCCTGGCTCGTTTTCTGGGACCCTCCTCAGCCACGCGACTCGGAGGGGGTGACTTCTTTGTGGCAGCAGCCCTTGCAAAGGGAATGCCTGGGGTTGAGTAGACCTCGGCGCTCAGAATCGCCATGTCGCCCGTAGAATACCGCATTGCGGCCTTTCCTGTCTGCTCTGTCGTTGACATGCGTTGCCACGGATATCAATTTGGGAGCACGTCACGCGTGATCCGGAACGGGGCCGCTGTATGGTGGTGGTTCTTGGCACGGCGATGGAAGATGTTGCGCGGGTCAGGGCAGCGAGCATGAGTGGTCCAAACTGCAAGTTCAAAAGCTGATGGAAAGCTTGGCGGTGAGATTGGAAGCGGATTACGATCGGGAGAACGGCCTAGAAGACTGCAATGCGGCGAGGAAGCTCGTGGTTCTTCAACTTCTTCGACACCTCCGCAGCGGGAGCTATGCAACCCCGACCCGAACCCGGGGATTTCGCTGATCAAGGCCCCAAAGCGGAGAGCGGTGCGCGCATGGAAGTTCTCTGTCCCGGGCCGCGCTGCTGGTTGCTGACTCGACACACTTGTAGCGGGGGCTCTGGTTGCGGTCGAGTGGCTCGTCGTGGGAACACGAGACGACAAGTTGACTGGTCGAAACGTTGGGACGGTGAGAGTGGCTCACACGCCAACCGCTGATTGCGAAGCGGAGTTTAGGCTCGGCGTAAATCCGCCCGGCAGGCAGTTAGAAGAGCAGCATCACCGCTACATAATTCGATTTCGGCGGGCAATTGAAGAAATGGGTGCAGAAGAATACAAATACCATCCACAAACACGACGCTGAGATGGCAGCTGCTGACGCTTAATAATAGCACTAAACCTGGAAATCGGGCCTTGGTGAGGTTGAGGTAAGGGGCGGGGCTGCCTTTGTTGGGTGATTACTGATCCGCGCCCTTGCAGGTGGAGGTTCCTCCGACTGACAGGTAATAACAATCGCTCGCTTATTTTGGCCGCAAATCTGCTAGCGAAAGTTATGAGCGGCACATGGATTTTGCCCACCTTACACTGCTGACGAAATCCTCTTCTTCTGGAAAGCCCAGCAAAACGCATGGGTTGTTGCCGACAGCGAATAGGTGTTCCCCCCGTTATGTATGTGGGTAAAGGTTATTCTGGCTTCTAGTTGTTCCTAACACCTCAAATGATCGGAGTTAGCTGGGCTCACCCGGCAAGAATTCGCGATCTCGCAGTTTGTCCCGGAGCATCCTCACACCCACTCTCTCCATTGCTCTGAACGTCGACGTCACTCGGCAGCTCCAACACACCGACTTATCAGCGATCCAAAGGCCTCAAAGCACTGCTGTGGTTGTCTCGCTACGAAACACACACCTTCACCGCCAATCCAGCGAAACCAGAAGCATCTCTCTAGGAACGCAACTGCTTCCTACCTATCGTGGGAGCGCTCCAGCAAAGCGTTCTGCATGAGAGAGGACGGATGGATCCTAGCTCCACACGGCAGCGGCCCCGGATCTTGAGCTGTGTCTTGGTCCCTTGGCAGCCAACGTTTGTCGTTGAAACAGAGATGGATCATGAACGCCTAGCCCTGTGGGGCCAACAACCATGGCCAATAATGGGCCATGTTGGGGACCCATCGTGAAGAGGCTTGGCGAAGGTCCATCTCGCCCTTATCCAACCAATGATAGTGACACGAAGCGAACAATTGACCCGCATTTCCCCGCCTCCCAAAAGTGCTCAGCCGCAATTCGGTCTGCGGCGGTGCAAACCAATTGCCCGTGGGAAAACACCGATCGTCCTCCCTGTTTTTTTTTTTGCCAGTCCTCTGGAGGTGGCGGTTGTTGGAACTACCCTCTGTCAGAGAGCAATGCGCTTGTTTACGATGTTCGGACTCCTTTTTTGCCATTCCATCTGATCTAGCTGGCATCTCGACTTCCGCCGACGTTTGCGACGAACTCCACAGCTTCCGACCGTCCCACATTTTGCCGCCATGGCAGACCCAGACGATGGTTGGCAAACGGTGCTGCCGACCAAGACGTCAGGGATAGAGCGCCTATCACGATCGCAGTTGGAGGCATATGAGCGCCAGATTCTGCGAGAATGGGAGGGCACGAGGGGGCATTGGTCCGGAATGTAGGCTCTCGCAGCAACGCACTCTGTTGGAAATATTTGCTGACTCTCGCAGGGGCAAACACACAGGAACCGCCCCCCAAGACTATGCCGAAGCCAAGAAGATTCACATGCGATTCAAGTCCGCTTCCGACAAACAAGTCCTTGGCTCTGGAAGCTACGGCATCGTCGAGAAAGTCAAGTTCTCCCACAACAACAAAACGGTTTGCTTGGCGCGGAAACACATCCAGTATCGTCGTGGTTGGACCATACAACTCCTGCGTGAGGAGGCCCATGTTATGGAGAAGCTGGATCACGAACACATTGTGAGGCTGGTTGGGACATACTGCGTGCGTCCACACGAGCTGTACCTTCTCGTTTGGCCAGTCGCCGCCTGTAACCTCGACAGTCTGTTCAACGATTTGGATCTCCTGAAATCGGGCCACGGCGATCGCGATGACATCCTCAGCCGATTACAAGCTTTGGACCTCCAGAACTTCCAAGCCCTGGAGCGAGGGGGCCGTCCAGCCGGACAGGCCTCCACGAGCCAGGGGAACTGTCCCTTGGACTTCCTCAAACAAATCATGGGCTGCATCACCCGGGCTGTCGCATACTGTCACGAGGCAAACATTCGCCATCTTGACCTCAAGCCCAGCAATATCCTGCTCAACCCCGGCGGCGTGTACCTCGCCGACTTTGGCATTGCCAAGGATGTCAACGATCGCGACCGCACCATGACCATGGGGCCGCAGGGTACCCCCAAGTGGAGAGCTCCGGAGATCCACTCATCCAGTGACGAATGGTCGATGAAGGCAGCCGATGTGTATTCGCTCGGCCTCGTTCTCTTGAACATTGCGACTGTACTGTATGGCGGAAACCTCTCGGATTTCGATGCTGTTTTGGGCGATCTTAGCTCCCGTGGCCGGGCCGAGAAGTTGGAGCGGTATCACGCCCAGCTCGAACGCTTGGCATTGGCTACTCAGGAGGTCGAGGATGTCAATTCGACATCGTTTGGCCCCAAGCACATTGTTGGCTTGACATCGACGATGCTCTCGGCCGACCCCTCGAAACGGCCCGTGGTGAACCAGGTGGAGACCGAGCTGGTTGAGCTCGGGGGCATCGATCAGATCTATCACTCTTTCTGCTGTAAAAAGAGCAGCCGTTTTGTGACGGATCGCATCAACACAAAATACAAGCAGGTCGTGGAGGAACGCAACCGGCTGCGAGCAGAGCAAGATCCATTGATGAAACGCCTCAGGGCTTTGGAGCGAATGGAGGAGACGTACGAGGCTCGGATCCAGAACGAAAGAAGAGTTCAGGCAGAGAAAATAGCCGCGCTGCAAGAACAACTTCAGAAAGAGCGGAGCGAGAAGGAACGCGCAGAAGCGGCGTTGAAACAGTGGGAAAGGAGACAATCTCGACAGACGATCCCTGTGCCCTCACCTGCGCGGAGAATATCAACAAGTGGTCCCTCGCCCGGCGGTCTGATGATGCAGACAAGGCGAACCCACCCCCTGATTAGCACAGCTCTGAATGGATCCCCGTTGCCGGCTCAGCCCCAACCCCAGCAGAGGCCCTCGGCACCCGCCGTTACCTTTTGTGCTCGCCCTAGCTACTCTCAGACAGCCGCTGCGGCTGTCGCTCCCCGCGTTGCCTCCTCGAGCAATATCCGTCGCCCCGAATCCGCTGCACCCCGGGCGCCTGATTCACCAGGTCCCTCAGCAATCCCAGTCGCCAGCCCAAGCCCTGACACAGCTGGGTTTCCACTGCGATCCCGCAACTCAGGCTCTCGTTTACCCAGAGCCGTCAACCCCGCCACGCCTATTCGCTCCAACACACCGGCTCTCAACCGCGACCCCTCATCTACAGACAGCACACAGCTCAGCATGTCGAGCTCTACTTTCAGCCGCTTGAGCCTGTCGAGATACTCTGAGTCCGCCGCCGAGACAAGCGTGGCAGGAACACCCGCCATCGGAAGCCCGGCTGTAAATGGTCATAAAGGGGATGACAAAGGCGAGAGGAGACCATCCATTGCTGCTGAAGTTGCACCATCTGGCCAGCCTGATCATGCAGACTCCGAGATCGAAGCCCAGCATGTGGCGTTCGGGATGGGTCTGGGTATCATGGAGCGCAGAGGCAGCACGACCCACGACACAGAGAGCGTTGTCAGCTCAGCGGCCATGCCTGGGACACTAAGCCCCCTTCCCACCGGGTCGGCGCTGTCGTCCCCGCGCGCGACACATGCCATCCCTGACACCCAAGGAGGTTTCAAGGTCCCGTCAATGCCCACAGCGAAGAGCTGGGCCGATGTGGCTAGAAGCAGGAGGAAACCGGACCCGGTACCCGTGCCTGTGGCGTAGGTGTGTTTTATCTAGGTGGTTGCCATCATGTCATCTCATGCCATGCACATACGAAGTAACGCAGCGTTGCATTTCGATTGCATATCCAGTTGTAACAGCCTCGTATTTCACGTGCCCCTATGTCAGCCTTGTGATGCTAGTTCTCGCCATTCCCTTGCCCGGCCATCCCTAGAACCCCCCATACCCAGCATCAAATGCACCCCCGTGAGCCCGTGTCAGATGCGCATAGCACGCATCCCCCGTCTTAAACGTCCCCATGCACTTCCAGCAAATGTGCGTCCCGCACCCCAGACATGTCATGTGGTTACACCCCTCCGTTTTTTCGATGGACGTCTTGCACTTGGGGCAGTCCTTGATCCCCAGCTCGGCTTTGGTCTTTTGCAACGCGGCGTACCCGCCCGATTTATGGTCAAGATGCTCTGCGCAGGTCATGCCCTCGTGCGCATCGTGGCAGGCGGTGCAGGTTGTGGTGAGGCATTTCGGACATGTGAATGCCACGGGGGAGGTTGTGGGAGAAGCGCGGTAGACGGTCTCGCAGTCGGGCGTGGCGCAGTAGCGGAAGGTGGACGGGCGGCGGCGGATGTACGATGTGAAGGATTCGTGGAGGATCTTTTCGAGGGCGCGCGAGGAGAGGTGGTCTTGGATTTCGGGGAGGGGGAGGGGTGTCAGGCAGGTGCTTGAGGCGCCAGCGCAGCGGAGGGTGAAGTCTGTGTTGGAGGTGGAGCCGGAGAAGCAAAAGTGTTCGAAGCAGTCGGTGCAGTAGGTGTGGGCGCAGCTTGTTTGGATAGGGTCTTCGGCGTCGGTCCAGCAGATGGAGCAGGTGGTGTCGTCTTCGGGGGCGTTGGTGGCGGTTACGGTGGGAGGTTCGCGGGTGGTGAGCTTGTCGAGGGCGAGGCGGTGGTCTTCTTCGGAGCCGGTAATGAGGATGCGCTTTGGGGTGGAGATGCTGTTGAAGCTGATTTTGCGGCCGAAGGTCTTTTTCATGTCGGCGAAGCCGCCGAGGCGGGCCCAGGTGAACTGGTCGTCGGTGAGGTCGATGCTGTGGGTAGTGGATTTGTCCTCGTTTACGATGGCGGCGAGGAGGGGCTGGGCTGCCTTGCAGTTCTCGGGCGAACCGAAGAGGTGAAGGCAGGAACGCCTCTTGTTTCTGACCACAGCGACGCCGAGAGACTCTTCGATGTGTTTGAGCTTGAGGAAGGCGCCCCCGTTAAAGGCGAAGGCGGGCGTCCAGAGGGCGTCGGAGGCGTCTGCGTTCATGACGACTATGCCTGCGATGATCTTTTCGAGGGCTCCTTTCACCTCGGCAACGGCCTCTTTTTGCTCGCCCTCGAGCCTCAAAACGCGGTGGGCGTTGGTCTTGGAGGCGTCGTACGCCGTAAGAAAGACATGTTTGGCGCGCCAGGAGGGCGTCTGAGCATCGATCACTGGCTTGACAACCTTGAAGATGCGCTCTGCAACTCGGAATCGAGCCGAGTATATGGCATGCGCGTCAAGACGGAGCTTGTTTCCGAAAGGCAGAGCCCATCCGTTCAACGCGGCCGCTGCTTTGGCTGCAACGCCTTCTTCTTGGAATCGTCCGCGTGCTTTGGCTCGCTTCCCGCCCTTCTCCGCTGCGTCCTCCCACCAATCCAGGGGGCCAATCTCCATGAGCTTCGACTTCACCAGGGCGTTGGCAGTCGCCATGTCATATTGGAAACTGGCCTTTCCAAGTTCGATGTGAGACGGCCGTTTGAGGGGATGCAGAGGTCGGTCAACATCAGTTTTGGTGGCCCCGACGGGCACCTCGGTAAGCACGACGGTCCATAGTTGAGGGTTCCAACTGGTGCGAGGTCCCTTGACTGACCCCTTTACTCCGTGGCTCTTGACAATAGTGTCCAAAATCTTGTAAGCCCCAGAAGAGAAGCCGTTCTCAGCTGCAGACGCATCTCGCTTGTCCCTGAAGTTGAGCCACACCATCTTCAAGGGTCGATGCCAAGAGCAGTTGACCTTCCTGCACTCTACACGTTGGAAGTTGGAGCCCTTTGGCATGGGTGCGTTGACGACTTCGACCTTGATAACAGCCTTGGGGTCAACTGCCTCGGCAAGACGCTTTGCAAATGAGGCGTCCTCAAGTCGGATATCGGCGTCGCAGTGGTTTTGAATAGGCGTTACACGTATGGCATCCATGGGTACGTCGAACCCCAGGTCCCGCAAAAAGTCGTTGCAAACGCTGGCCTGCGTGCTGTTAGGAGGCAGCATTCGAACGCGGACGGCCGAGAAGTCGGATGGAAGAGACGCCTTGAGGACAGCGGCGCCATCCCCGTACTGCACCACGACACCCCCTATCTCACGAACCCAATCGTCCCGGCTGTCATCGGGGTCCGCCTGCTAGATATGGAGTTAGGCATCAGAGTCAGCAAAAACGGCCTTGGAGGGGCACACCTTAGCGCTGTCATGCACCAGAGCATCACCCTTTTCGCCGGCCTCGACGCCGCTGTCATGGGAAAAAGGGCATAAATCGCCCTTCAAACAGGCCCCCAACGAGTAGAAGCGACAGGTAACGTTTTTTCTCGAGTCGCCTTCCGAGGGCTCTGACGCTCTGTTCGTCGCTTCCACGGCCGAAGGGAGAGGCCTCTCCTGCGTGGGCTCAGAGACTGTGGCATGACTGAACGAGCATGCCTGGCCGTTTCTGCACTTTCCTTGAGCAAAAAAAATGCAAGACGAGTTTGCCTGCCAGCCATTTGGATCCCGGGCAGCGGCAGGGCGCCAGGGTAGTGTGAGAGTCCGGTCCATTGCGTGAAGCGAGCCCAGACTGGCTGTTTGGGATGCTGTTCGATGCCGGCCGGACCTGAGTGGGAAAGCATGAAGTTGGGCACAAGTTGGGTAGCCCAGAGGGGGTGCAGTCAGGCCCGCGAGTCCACGTGATGGGAGTGCGATGAGTGGCGGTCCTTTGCATGGTGTGGTTGCACAAAGAATCGAACTGTAGAGCCTACAAACGGAGCGTTAGCATAACATGAGCAAACAGATGAAATCACCAGGATCATCAATGGCTGTTATAACTTTTTTATTGGGGTCAACTTGTCAACCTCTCTCCTTGAGCTGACGAGCAAGACATGTCGTCAAACGCCTAGACCGGCCTTAATACTCTTCCACTCATCAACAGCAGCATCGATCTCCTCGGCGTGAGCGTTGTGGCCCAGAGGCGTGAAGCAATACTTTGTGACAATTCTCGCAACCCGATAAACGGGATCGTATGCGAAACGCTCATAGAGCGGTCCAGCAGCCTCCTCAAACAACCGCTTGATCTCGCGGTTTTCAACATCCTCCGGCGTGTCGTCTGCCTTGGTTTCGTCGAGCTCGTCGAGCTCTTCATCCCAGCCCCATAGCCACTGCGGCGGAATGCAGGTCATGAAGGCGGGAGCAAGGCAAGCTTCGTCCCAATCGATGATGGCGGTCAGCGCCGAATCTCCAGGGAATGGGGCATCGCTGGCCATGATGCTGTAAATTTGCAGGTCTTGGTGGACAAGCGTGTGGGGGACCTTGTCAAAATACCCATGTTTGCTCATCTCTCGTGCGACTCCCAGGAGGCTGTCGAGCAGATCAAACTCGAACCACGGGTCTTGAGTGTCGCTGTGGTCGACTTGCTTGCGGTGCTCAATCATGGTTTCGATGAATTGCAGGACCGACATCGGTTCTCTGGTCGAGCAGTCCTCGAAGCTGATGCCGTGTTGCGGGCCCGCTTCTGGGAAAGGAGCAATCTGGACTTCGGTCCCGAGGGGCGGTGGGTTGTCCCCACCGGTCTGAGCAAAGACGGGGACGCCAGGGATCGGGCTTTGTGTGGCCAGAATTTGACGAAAAACGCCACCAAGCTCGACAGCGAATGTGCATCGCGCCTGATGATTGTAATTGCCGTAAACGTGGAGAGCCTTTTCACCCTTGAGCCTCGTCTGGATCATACAAGGCAATCCGAGCTCGTTGTCATGGGTCGCGGAAAAACCGACAACGCGTGGCACAGGAATCGATGTGCGTTGCTTGACGAACTGCAAGGCGGCAACGTCCTTTGCGACGTTGGCGGTTTCGTCGAACCGAGGAACCCGAATGACGCGCCTCTTAGTCTGGCGCCCCTTCCTATTCCTAATCGACAGCCCGATGATGCGATTGTATCCACCGCCAGTCATTCGGGTGGCGACGACGTCGGCTGGATCCGTTGCTGGCCACAGTACCTGCTTTGCGCAGGCCAGGACTTTGTGCTGGAATGTTTCGTAGGGCTCTTGGTCCCACTCGACAGTTGAGGTACAGCTTGTCACCGATGCAGTGTCGTCATCACTGCGATAGCCCTTGTCGGTCTGGTCTTCCGAAGGCGGGGGAAATGGCGGGCAAAAAGAGGGTGACATTTTGAGAGCTGAATACGATGGTGAGGGAGTGGTGGAAATGTTGTTGAGACTACGGGTACATGAACTAGGAGTTCTTGCACGCGGATGCGTAATGCGCTGTGTACCTTATATATTTGTCGACGACGCGAAGAAGACTTTATTGTTCGTCTCCCCGTGCGTGGTTTGGTTCAACAATGCGGCCCTCCCAATATTTAGAACATGAAACTCGATAAAGGATCGGTGTAGGACACAAAGACGGGCTGCACCGTGTGAGTACCAATAGATGCCCAGATTTACAAAGGGCCTCAAGCAATCTTTATTCTGCATCAACTCTATTAGATATGTTATATTTCCCCTTTTAAACGCCTCGAATGCATTTTGACAGGCTTTCTTCATATCTGAAATAGGCTAATTGGTATTTGCAGACGGATAGTATATGTTTCCGTAAGTGTTATTTATTTGCATTTGAATATGCCCTATGAGTTAGTTGTTGTTTTCAGACACCTCGAACATAGTTGAACAGAGCTCGTCCACGTTACAACAGGCATCAAAACAGCATAAACAGCTCTAATATAGGTGCAGGAGACACGCACTGTATCCGATTGAAAAGGGTATACCTTTCAAGAGATAACTTTATAACAACAAAAATAAGCAGGACAAGGGAGCTAAAGTGTGCCGCTTTAACCTCAATATGTTGCCATCAAAGTGGACTTCTTTTAACAAACAACCTTTATCGACTCGAAGTTCTCGTCTATAATTGTCGACAATTAAGCATTGTGTTAATTCATCGAAAGGAGTTAATATTCATTGAACCGCACGAAGGCAGCTCGGTGTACCAGACATGCTTGGTAAATGCGGGACATCACCATGCAAAGGTTCGATGAGAAAGTGAAGTAGTAAAACTTGTATAAAGTCATCACACATACCTCAACAATAGACACCTTGAAATCCCACTTACATGCTACTTCCTTCACACATACTGCTCTTACTTCTAAAACTCTAACACCATCTATTTCTTGCTTCACTTTCGTAGTCCTTACTACTACCCCTTCTATATAACAACCTATGCCTCTCGCCGGCTTCAGCAAAACGCATCATTGCCCTAAGAAATCTAAAGGAAACTGTCGATTCGATAAGAGAAAAGGCTTTTGCACAGAACATAACATGATATGCCCAACTGAGGGCTGTAACTGGGCCCATCTGTTTAACCAGGAGTGTAACAGATGCGCCCGGAGGAACGAATACGATGGCAGACGTGCGGAAGCCACGGCGCGGGGAAAGACACTCGTCCGCCACGCTTCTTTCCCGCTGCCATCTCTCCCCCTCTGCGCCGCGCACAGAGCACTCGAGCGTGGAGCTGCGCGAGCACATGTCGGGAAACAGGCGAAGGAATGTTCGGCTGCAGCGTCGGAGGCACTCGACTGTGACCTTGCCGGAGAGCTGCATCAGCCGTATGAGGACTTCATCGGGAAGACGGCATAGGCTAGGCTGTAGTATCAGTTTCGCAGCTTGCATGACTTGTGAGGTGCTCAGAAGACACCTACGGGCTTTTGGTCGTATTGTGGTGGCTCGCCTCGATCAAGGGGTGCATTATGGCATCATTGTAGCACGGAGGAGCTTCATTGCCCGCACGTCTTGGAAATCGCTGAGGCACATGGCCGGCATGGACTGGCAGGGTCTCTTGTACGAACAAAAATGGGACTTTTGGAAAAAGATTGAGTGAGTTGACGGTGAAGTTTTTTGTGCCAGGAGATCCGCCTCGTATTTATTGATCATAGCCGCGACCTACGTGCGAGGGGCGGAATTAGGTTTGCGACCCAGATGGCTGCGTGCGAGAAGGTACAATAATCAGGGTTTTGCGCGACCGAGGAGGGGCGAACACTGTATCCAAGCCCCTCGGGACGTCATCGCTGCCCTCCTGGCTTTCCAGATCACAAGCAAGCGTAGCTAGGAACAAATTTATTAAACCAGGTACGTGAGATACTCTGGCCGGAGCCTGACAGCCAACGTAGAAGGTTTTCTGATTGGATGTGGGTTTGTTTTCGACCAAACGGGGTGCCCTCGCCGGATAGCGAGCCAGAGTGGCAAGGCAAAGGAAAGATTAGAACGGATAGAGACTTACCTGGCATGCAGATTGATGCACCGAACGTGGTACGCATTTGTTGAAGCGGAAAGGCGAAGATTGGTGAAAGAAATTGTAAAGAAGAGCTCAATTTGTCGACAACAGCACAGAAGGCGTGTGGACACACACACACACCACACGCACACGCACCAACACACAGACAGAGGAGTGACATACCGTGCTGGCCACAGTTGGAGCCGCGAGGAATATAGGGTCTGGTGCCGTAGCCAGTGTGTGGAGATGTGGAGGTCTGTTTGGAGAGTGCCCGTTCACGGCCGTTCGGTACAGGATCGGGGGGTCTTCGGCTGTGAGAGGCTTCGACGGGACGTGAATGTATTGCTAGCGTCGTGAAGGCCACTTTGCGTGGCTGGAGAAGATGATGCGTGGTAGTAGGATTGCCGAGAGCGATAGAACAGCCGAGTAGGATCTTGAAGAGGATACACTCGAGAATCTTGGGGATACGCTCAAGGACAGGTGATCCGATTTCGATGTCGAGAAACTGAACACACTGGGCGCGTGTTGTCGATTCTGCGTTGTGGCGTCGCTGTCGAACCTTGTTGGTCTTGATCGTGGGAGTAGAGGGTTGTAGACCCAGGCTTCCGAGCCATGTCTGCAACAAATGGTCATTATTGGAAGACGTTCAGACCAGCGGTTACTTCAGGACACCTGCGGCACTCTCGGTGACTTTCGGACCCGAAAGCATCAGACCTGCACTCCTCGGGCTCCAATGGGGGAAAGGACGAGATCGAGGGAGAGCAAGTTCCCCAGACCACCAGGCAAGATCTGGGCCAATTGAAATCGAGCCTGACAGAAGGGGATTGTTTTAGGCGAGGAAAGGGGCAGCCGATGAGGGTGTGCTTGCATCTTTTCCATCAGGAACAGTTACCTGGGTCCTTTGTTCGACTGAGGTTCCTTCCATATGTTTCCTTCATGTTGCTACCAGCACCGTCAGCACCGTCATCAATTACCTAGGTACCAGGTAAGAAGGAAGTTGAATACGACGCACTTCGCCACTGTAGAAGAGAGGCAACCACATTGCTCGGCACGACTCGCAAGTTATTTAAATAGGCGGAGAAGCTTGGATTCGCTCGCACCAAAATCTCGTGCTCATCGTCTGCCGCTAGTGGTCACACGAACAATCCTGGGTTTGTGTTTGACAATGTGCAGATACAGAGTCTACAGTTTTAGCTTGGGCCGTCTGTACCACAGAATGGCATCATGATGGGCCCCTCTTGTGCGCTACTCAAACCCTATGCACCTCATACGTCCGGAGGGGGCCCGGTTATATCAGCCGAACAACCATAGCGGGCCGCCTGTTCGGCGAACCACCATGACCACGAGTGGCACGAATAGGAACCCACAGTATCCGCCCAACAACAATACTTTACCGCCTATTGGGGTCCAGGGGCAGGGTTATAATTCGCCTTCTCTCGCTGTGGCGCCGAACACTGTAAACGACCAACAGAATGCCGCCGAGAACATGGGGCATGGGCCTTATTCCTCTGGGAATCATTATCAAGGTGGGACAGCAAACCCTGCGAACAACCGGCCGGGCCCCGGCGGATCTGGGACCGATATTCAGTGACTGGCATCAATACTTATTCTCAGCAGGATAGAAGCGTATTGTTTACAGGTGGGAGAATGCAAGCCAGACAGTGAGTTTAGCGCTTTTCGTTTGATAGAAACCATTAGGTAGACTGGCTACCACTCAAAACATGAACGAAACCAAAGAAGCACTGCCGCCAAGTCTTCACCCATCGTGTCCCTCTGTGAGTTGAGATGGCGTCCGATGAGGAGACGGTCTTTCATTCCGTCCTACTCACTACCACCATCTCTTTTACTACCATGGTCCCCCTCGCCGCCATCGACCTGAGGAACCGTGTACACGGCCGAATTGCTCACATCGTCATTGCGGACGTAGTCCGCCTCGGTGGTGGGACCGCCCGCAAACGCATAGCCAAACCAGTAGCGCACTTTGGGGTCCCCTGAGTTGGTTGCTTGGGATGGAAATCCATTCAGCTTCAGCTGTCACGTAACCGGGGTGACTTGGTATGATTCGGAAACTTGACGTACCTTGAAACGCCAGAATCGACGTGCAAAACTCAAAGCCAACGCACAGATCCATGACGTGATTCGTCCAGCTCACGTCATTGTAGTCGTCGAGATGGGCGTGGAAGCCTGCAATGACCAGCTCCGGGAAGAGCCTGTCCCCGGCCTGCCAGTTCGAGGGCTCGGGGAGCTGCAAGAGGACGAACTCGCGGCTGCCGTTGTCAGCCTTGTTGTAGGACGTTTCGAGGTTCCCCCTTGCGAGTGCTATCAGGATGGTCGTCGCGATCGATTTGCTGACGGGTCTCATCCTGGCGTATGTTTCCGAGTTGGGTGGCTTGGGGATGGAGTTCAACAGTGGAGATTGGGGGTTGCCTGAAACATATATCTCCTGGCGGCTATGAGGGTCGCACGCGTGAGACCGTTGTGACTCGTGCAGTTTGAGATCCTGAGGTCTCCCGTTCTGACGTAGAACACTACATTCCATTCCAAGCTAGATGGCCGCTACCGCATCGCTTCTTCCACGCCGAAATGACAGACTTGTTCATGTTGGATGGTCGAGTACGCTCCTGAGTCTTGGCTGACTGGGGCTTGCAGACACCAACGCCAGCTCAAATGCTAGATGTGAGAGTGGGAGAGGCTTCCACACAGGATCGACGTTGCACCTTGACGGGTAAAGGGCTGAACATTGTGTGTGGTCGTCATCAATTCGATTGGTGAACACGTTTCCATCTTCCCCCGACCGTCTTGGCATCTCCCCCTTACCGTACCTCGACCCGGGCGGCCACCCGTCCCTCGTAGCCTTTTCTTGATTGGTTAAAGAACAAGCTCCATCGTCACCCAAACAGTGATAGGTGTAACACCCTGGCCGCAAATGCCACAGCCATGACAAGAACGGCTAGTCAAACCTTGATCGCCTCGCTCTCTTGGTCTGGAACAGCCGACTTCTCCTTGACCACCTTGTAGGGCGTCCCATACGGCTGGAGCAGCTCCTCATCGACATCCACCCAGCCGTAAAACGAGTTGGTCGTATCC
Source organism: Podospora aff. communis PSN243 (assembly GCA_033296975.1). Lineage (NCBI taxonomy): Eukaryota > Fungi > Ascomycota > Sordariomycetes > Sordariales > Podosporaceae > Podospora > Podospora aff. communis PSN243. Next base: position 55,235 of record MU865923.1, read on the forward strand.
GTCGTCAGCTGCTGGAACCAAGCCGCCATGGACTTGTTGAAGCTATCGACGATCGACTGCTGCGTCATGTCCAGCGGCGCCTTGTCGTACCCCACAATCTTCACCCTGCTCAAACGTCAGCAACCATCCGAGTCAAAACCTCAGGGGAAAGGAAAAGACTTACTGCGTCCCAGCCGCAACATCCGTCAGCAGATAATCCTGATCATCCAACAAATAATCAATCGCCCCCTGCGCCTCCCCCGACAAGATCCTCTTTGGCAGATCAAACTCATGACACACCGGCCGCGCCAACCCCACGCCATGCACCGTCTCCAACGCCCTCACCATCCCGCTCACCGTCCTCAGCCCCCCCGTCACGTACGCCCGCGTCTTGGTCAGCTGCGGCACAATCATATCCGCAAACTCCAAAAAGTACGCCTCCCGCCTCCGACTGCTCTCCCGCTTATGCTCAAACGCCAACACCTCATACGTGCCCCCGCTCAACTCCACAAAATCCAGCCTCTGCCGCTGCAGCTCCCCGCACAACCACCTACACTCCTCGGTCCCAAACCCCCCCTTTTGAAACTCCACGCTATTAATCTTGATGCCCACCATGAACCCCTCCTCGGGCACCCGCCTCTTCACCTCCCTTACAATCTCCATCACGATCCGCGCCCGGTTCGACAGCAGCCCGCCGTACTCATCCTCCCGCTTGTTCGTCCCCTGAGCCAAAAACTGCGCGAGCAGATACCCGTGCGCGCCGTGCAGCTCCACCCCGTCGAAGCCGGCGCGGTAGCAAAACTCGGCTGCGTGCGCAAACCCGTTCACGACCTCGCGGATTTCCTCCCGCGTCAGCGCGCGCGGCGGGGCGAATACCCCGCCTACGGCGTTTTCCGCGAGGTGGACGTCGCTGGCGCTCACGGGGTGCGGCTGGATGTTGGCGGGGGCCTGCCGGCCGGCGTGGCTGAGCTGCACGACGCAGAGGGAGCCTTCGGCTTTGGCGGCGGCGGCCATCTCGCGGAAGCGGTCGAAGCGCTCGCCGGAGAAGGGCGCGGAGAGGGGGATGATGGGGTTTCCGGCGGCTTCGAGGTTGAGGGGGTCGATCATGACGTTGCCGGTGGCGATGGTGCCGAAGCCGCCCTGGCCCCAGCGGCGGTAGACGTTGATGAGCTCGGGCGTGGGGATGCCGCGCGCCGAGAGGTCGGTTGGGTGCCAGGTGGAGAGGCGCTCGGTGATGGGGGATTTGTGGAAGCGGTTTTTGGCCGTGAGGTTGGAGAAGGGGAAGTGCAGGGGTTGGGCGAGGGGGGTGGGGTCGGTGGGTGCCGAGGGGAAGCGCGGGCGGGATGTCATTTTGGCGGTGGTTTTGATTGGAATTGGGTTGTGATGGATGACGAGAAGAGGCTTGGTTGCTGGGAGATTGGTGTTTGGCGGGCAAGCGGTGATGCTTTTTGAACCATCGTCAACATCATGAGTTGAGGTTGGTCTTGATGCGGTGCCACTTACACGGGCAGTCAACCAATCAGGTGGGTGCGCTGCGCGAATGCCGGGCACACTGCTAACCCTCGGCCGATGCGGACCGAGGGTTGAGACACTCGGGGGTGTGGATTGGACGGGCCGGGGTGGGCGCAAAAATCCCGAACACGGTCCGCGCTACGTGGGGGTGGGGGTGTGCGACCAGATCCCGGCCGTTATCGCGGCTGAGAAGCTGACCGGGACGGAATGCAGCTCTGCCACAGGGCTGCCTGCTCCCGTGTCACCGCTGAGATTGTTTCCCTGATCAGGAAGGTCCGATCAAAAACCGATGGTAAATCCGATAGGACCGTTTGCTTGAGATTGTTTACCGCATTAGGAATACAATCTCAGCGCGAGAAAGCGTGCCACCACCGTAAAAGTGGGACGAAAACAAGGGTTTTCGGATCTCACCCGATGAGGGGCAAGGCGGGGAGCTGTTTGTTCTCGCAGATTTGCCCTGGGCTGCCCAAGGAACGCGGTGTAACTCTGAAACACCGCAAACAAGGAGCGACACGCGTTTGCTCTTGCGTCGGCCAGCGTCATGCGGTGCGGCATGTGGCATCGCAGAAATCAAGGCAATATAAAGGATAGTGATGTTTTCCAAGAATCGTAGAAATATAGCTTCAACGTTGTCGTCCCCCATTTTTGACTTGACCTCTTGACCCCGCTGTCGCTCTCATCGCTTACACATAACTTAACCCGCCAAGCCACTCAACCTCGAAAATACGCCGAAATGACGCTCCCCGAAACTTACACGCGCGCCGCCTTCAAAGCCGCCGGCGAGGGCCTGGTGTTCGAGAAGGTACCGATGAAATTGCCTGGTGCGACCGAGATCCTCGTCAAGGTTGAGGCGTGCGGCGTGTGCCACTCAGACAAATTTGCGCAGCAAAACACATTCGGCGCCGGTTTCCCTCGCGTCCCCGGCCATGAAATCGTGGGAAAGGTGGTCGCCGTGGGCGAGCGCGCAACACAGTGGAAGGTCGGCGACCGGGTGGGCACGGGATTCCACGGCGGCTCCGACTTGACTTGCAACCAGTGCAAGTCGGGCTGGCCGCAGATGTGCGCCAACACCGACTACAACGGGATTACGCGCGACGGTGGATTTGCCGAGTATTGCCTCGTCCGGGCCGAGGCCGCGGTGAATATCCCGGCTGAGGGCGATGCGGCCAAGTTCGCTCCGCTCCTTTGTGCCGGGTCCACTGTCTTCTCGGGCCTGTTGCATGCCAAGGTTCCGCCCGGAGAGACGGTTGCCATCCAGGGCCTCGGTGGACTTGGACATCTCGCTGTGCAGTATGCGCGCAAAATGGGATACCGCGTGGTGGCCATCTCCCGCGGCACCGAGAAGGAGGCAGCGGCGAAGAAGCTTGGTGCGCACGAGTACATTGACGCAAAGAAGGGTGATGTGGGACAACAATTGATGGCTCTGGGCGGCGCAAAGCTCGCTCTAACGACTGCTCTCGATAACGACGCGTTTACGCCCCTCGTCGGCGGTCTGGGTGTCGATGGCAAGCTCCTCATCATCACGGGCATGCCTGGGCCCATCACCGTCGACGCGACCACCATGATCATGCGCGCCATTTCGGTGCAGGCCTGGCCTGTTGCGACGCCCCTCGACACCGAGAAGACGGTGACGTTTTCCACTCTGCACGACGTCGAGTGCGCGGTTGAGACATTCTCCTTCAAGGATGCCCAAAAAGCCTACGGTATGTGAGAGCCCTCCCCCCTTTGCTGTCTGGGTGCTGACCGAGGTTGCAGACGCCATGTTGGCCGGCACCGTGCGATTCCGTTCCGTCGTCACATTCGACTAGAGACATGGAGTCTGCCCGGAGGCAAGACTCGAGACAAGGCTCGGTGGGCGGAGAGGTGACACTGGCTGCGCCGCCCGGTATCGGTGGGACAAGCAACAAAAAAAGAAACAAATTATCAGCCCTACTCGGCGCCAGGGGCAATGAAGCCCCGAACCAATACGTCACGGCCGCTCGAGATAGTCGAATCGAGATTGCTGGATTGGAAGGAGCGCTTGGAGGGGTGGATACTTCGGGTCGCATGTAACGCTGTCAGGCAGGTTAGCCCAGAAATTACTCCCAATCAAGCATTTTCACACCCTCACTGTTGGAATGGTTCTCGCTCTTGATTGGTGAACAGCCCTCACACCTCCCTCATTTCCCTGGCGCGCATGGCCCCCATTGCAATCCATGTTGCATTCCCGGTCCCCCCTCCGCGGGCCGTCAGCACCGACAACCTGGTTGCTGCGGCGCAGCTGAAGCTGTAGGCAGCTCCCATCCAAAAATGTGTGCTCGAGCTCAGCTTGGGCTTTGTTGACGACAGCTTATAAACGCGAGAGAAGATGGCATCTCCGGACCGGATAGTTACCTCCGTTCTGCATGCAAGACGAGTATCACGGCGGCCAACATGAGATCTTCACTCGCTTCCTTCGGCGCAGCCGCTCTGCTGTTCGCGCCATACGCCGTGCAATCTGCAGGCGTTGGCCGACTTCTGGGCTCCTCGTTTGGCATCCCCGGCTTCAATGCGACCTATGACTACGTTATCGTCGGAGGTGGCACGGCCGGTCTGGTCATGGCCAGCCGTCTGGTCGAGCAAGGTGCCGGCAGCGTTGCCATTGTCGAAGCGGGCACGTTCTACGAGACCAGCAACGGGAACCTTAGCGAGGTGCCCGGGTTCGCGGCCAATTTCGTCGGCAAGGACAACGACAACTGGCAGCCCCTCATCGACTGGGGCTACATCACCGAGCCACAGACGGGCGCGGACAACATCAAGATCCACTACCCCCGCGGCAAGACCATCGGGGGCTCCTCTGCACGAAACTACATGATCTATCACCGCGGCACAGTTGGCGCACACCAGATGTGGGCTGACATGGTCGGCGATCAGAGCTACGCCTGGAACAAGTTTCTCCCCTATTTCGAGAAGAGCATCAAGTTCACGCCTCCGAAAGCCCAATTCCGACTCCAAAACGCGACGCCAGAGTACGACCTCGCGACCCTCAAGCACGCCAAGGGACCGATGGCGTTGACATTCCCGAACTTTGTCTACACTTTCTCTACGTGGGCCGTCAAGGGCCTGGAACAGATTGGCATTCCCGTGCGCAAGGGGTTCCAAAGCGGCGGGCTTCTTGGCCAGTCGTACACCATGTTCACCATCGATCCCGAGACCATGGTGCGCGACTCCGCCGAGACGGCCTTCCTGCGCAAGAGCTTGCAGAATCCCGTCTACACAATCTATCACCTCACGCTCGCCAAGAAGGTCCTGTTCGATGGAAACAAGACCGCTACCGGTGTTGTCGTTGACACCCTCGGTGCGAAGTACACGCTCTCGGCTAAAAAAGAGGTCATTCTCTCTGCTGGTGTTTTCGGCTCCCCTCAGCTTCTCCAAGCATCAGGCGTCGGTCCCGCCGATCTTCTCACTCGCCTGGGCATTCCTGTAGTTGCCGACCGCCCCGGTGTCGGCCGCAATCTCCAGGACCACATCGTCTATGGTATCAGTCGCCGCATCAACTCCGTCACTGCCTCTGCGTACCAATTCCCTGCAGTCCTTGCCGAGCAAACCAACCTCTTCCTCACCAAGGCTGCCGGTATGCTCACCAACCCCGCCACTGATGTTCTCTCGTTTGAGCGCCTTCCTGCCTCTGCCAAACTCAGCAACGCCACGCGCAGAATCTATGACACTCAATACGCCCCCGATTGGCCCCACGTGGAATATGTCGCTCTCTCCTCCTATCTTGGCAACGGTGGGAATCCAACGATCGCAGACCCCGCTGACGGCACCAACTACGCCACCCTCTGCATCATCCCCGTCGCACCCCTTTCCCGCGGAACCGTCATGATCACCTCCCCTGACACCGCTGTTCATCCCGCCATCGACCCCGGGTATCTCACCCACCCCGGCGACGTCGAGGTTGCAGTAGCCGCCTTCAAGCGCGCCCGGCAGTTTTGGAATACCACTGTCCTCCGCAACAATGTCCTCGCTCCCGGTACGGATGAGGCCTACCCCGGCCCCAAGATCCAGACTGACGAGGAGATTGCCGCGAGCATCAGACGGAGCTTCCAGACCATCTTCCACGGGTCATCGACGTGCTCCATGGGCAATTCTACGGATCCCAATGCTGTAGTTGATGCGCAAGCACGCGTGTATGGAGTCAAGGGGTTGAGGGTTGTGGATGCCGCGGCCTTTCCGTTGCTGCCTCCGGGACATCCACAGGCTACTGTTTGTGAGTATCCCCCGTCTCGATCAATCTGCGTGCAAAAGCTGATAGGTTTCAGATGCGTTGGCTGAGAAGATCGCCTGTATTATTGGTGGCAAGTGTTGAACGAGTCGGAGAAGACGAAGTAGACGAATGTTTGGGTACTAGTAATGTTTTAGTCAGGTAACTTGACCCGCGGGGAGTTTTGCTGTTTAACGGTGTTTTTGTCGTTACAAATTTGTTGTATGAATACATACTTTCAGAAACTCAGTAACACATACAACCATGCAATATGCAGTAATACTCGAAAAGGACCTGCCTGGAGAATAGCTGAAAGGTGCCCAGGAGGTGTTGTTTTCTCCCGAGGGTGCTCGCGGTGTACTTTGAGGACCAAAAGACCTTCGAAGGAAAGATGGAGTGAAATGCCAGTGTGCACAGCGCGGTGTGTGAAACGCTATGAATCGAACCTGGAACAAGAACTGAATAGAGGCTAATAAGCAGAGTTGAACTGACGAAGTCTGACCGAACTACCCCATAACAAGCTTCAGTATAACGGTAGCTCCCTAGCTTTGCCATCGATTGAATAATTGATCCACCAACAAAGAAATAGACAGCTTGTACCCCACTCAGGCTGTTGACGACAAGCTAGGTACATATGTGAAGTGGTACATATATAGCCGGCCTGTCAAAAAGCCAATATTAGGAGATAATAAGATGCCTGCTGAGTTTCAACCTAACGGTCACCTATCTCAGCATCACCCCCTGAACCACTGTCAAGGCCAAAGCCGCTACAGTTATGGGTCCTGTCCCTTCTGTCACCTTCTTCATACCTCAGACAACGATCTGAGTACCAGCCCTCAGCTTCCAGCCGCGCCATTAGCTTCCGCTTGCCATCTGTAGATCCCGGCATTCCCCGCATCTCGGGAACTCTGAAGGCGTTCAAAAGACCAGCATGATGTTGCTCACGTCTCCGCAGACCCCTACAAGTTCCCACCTCTATAGCTTCATCAAAGTCAATTTGAACGTCATGGGGTCCGGAAGCCGCGCTGGCTTCCAAGAGCATTTTGACGACATCGACTGCAACACCATTTCTTTGCGTAATGGCCGCTTGTAGTGCGCTGCCATAATGCCCGCCGTGGTCACTGACGTCGGCCCCAGCATCCAGGAGCATCTTGATGACTTCGAAGACAGGTGTCTCGTCATCATAGAGGGAGGTAGCAGCTGCAGCAGCTAACAACGCATTGCCGTGGTATGATCCCCCTTTGATCCTGGCGTCAGCTCCGGCCTCCAGGAGGAGCTTGACCATCTTCAGGGAGGGCGACTGGACGCATGAAGCATCACAATTATAATTGTAATCGGTGACAGCGGCGGCAGCGGCCTGCAGCGGAGTACCGTAGTAGCCGCACTCTGGGCATTGACATCGGCGCCGGCGCATAGCAGAATTTGGATGACCTCCATGGCTCCTTCGTAGTTGTCATGATGTGCTCGAGCAGCGACAGCTTGGAGCGCGGTTCCGTAATGACCACCTTGAGCGTTGACGTTGGCGCCAGCACCCAGCAGCTTTTGAATCACGGTTTTCGTTTCAGGTCCGGGTTCGAAGTCGAAGGTCCCTACAGCGACAGCGGCAGCTTGCAGCGCGTTGCCATAATACCCGCCCTCGGCATTGACGTCAACACCTAGATCGATAAGTCCCTGGACGAGAGCTTGACGGTTGTGAAAGGACACAACATACAAGAGGTTGCATCCTAAACCGTACGTCAGGTCGGAGTGGTTGGTGGAGGTGTCGTGAAATGTCTTGATCCTGGCAAAGGCCTCCCGGTTGTGCTGTAGATCACGGAGATGCTTAGTCTGATGAATGCCGCCGATGTGCGCTTGGTCCATGTGGAATAGAAGCTGAGTTGCTGCATACTTCAGAAGAGGAAATTGTCGACACCAAGCCTCCAAAGGCCCCCTCCAGAGATGTCAGCTTGCTCATCTTCATATGCTCCAAGCAGCTACTAGTGATCCCGTCACGGCAGGCCGCCGGGATGGAGGAATCTGGTGCGTATCCGGAATTTGGTGGGTATATGAGTCGAAGACGATCGTGCCGAAGTAGGAAGTCTATGACAGTCTGGTGCACAAACTGCACCCGTATGCCCCCATCCCTCTGCGTGACGGATGTCGACGAGACCCTTGGAGATGAAAGTGATAAAGTTTTTGGTAATCTCATCACTGTAGACCGACCGATTCCACACCCCCAGCGCGCTCGGTTTCGTTCTGGCTAGGACGGCGCAGTGAAGCTCCTCTGGGTGTAGGGCTCGTTCTGAGAAGAGCATCCATTGAAGCAGGATTAAAGTCTCGTCGGGTCTGGGATTTCTCCCTCACCAGGATATGTTGAAACAGCTCCTCCAGCTCTGTTGGCACATCATCCGCCACATCGAGTATTTCCTCGGGGCCGCCCTCGCCAAGCTTTTCGCGGACCTTGTTCACGACAAGGATGACCCACATGAAGACTCCGCCGGCTTTCTTGAGGACCGTTTTCGCCGTTGTCTTGTCGATGTTGCGGAGTTTATCCCGAATATAGCATTTGATGTCGTTATTGTGCCCAACGAAATCCCCCAGATCAAGGTCGATTTTGTTGGAAATTATTAGGTCTGGGAAGTAACGGCTCGACAGACAGATTCTAAGTGGGGGTTTGACGGCGACGGCTTTTGAGCTCAGCGTCTCGATAAATTCTGCGACGTTGGTCCGCTCCCGTTTATCGAGACATTCATCCAGAGCATCAACAAAGAGAAACACAGATTTTTGTGCTTCACCCTGGTTGTGGCTGTGCGAACCAGGCTTTTTCTCTGACACCATGCCCCCCTGAAAACAACGTGAGCAGTCCTGCGCAACTTGAAAGCGGTGACCTGCCAAGCCTGTGCCAACTGCGCAAAGGCCTTTTGTTAACGGCACAACGGCCTTGTCCAGTAAAACCTATACCGTATTGACTCGCAAATTTGGCCTTTACTCCTGCCCTGTGCACACCCTAAGAGCTTTATCAGCGCGGCCACGCAAGACCGCCAACTGGCCTGTGTGAACTGCGTGAAGGCCAGTTTTGATATCGCAAAGGCCTTGCCCGATAAAACCGAGGGCTATCTTATCGTGCAAGGAGCACTTGATGGCTTTGCCAAAGGCCGCTGATAAAGCCCTCAAGCTGTGCATAGGGCAAGAGTAAAGGCCAATACTGCGAGTCAATACGGTAACTTATGTCGCGCATGAAGCGCTCGATAGCTTTGCGAAAGGCTACCGACAAAACGTCCAGAGCGGGCACGGTCTCCGAGAAAAAGGAAATTCTGTTGAATAATACGGGAAGTACATACCTTGACTGCCGTTGGTGATTCTTTTGTTTCATAAAAACAGCCTGGTTGTCTGCGACGAATCTGGGCATACGAAATTTCCTTTTTCGCTCGCAATACTGAGCTGGGGTGAGCTAGGGTGAGATGTGGCTGATTTTGTCCTGAGCTTCCCCTGATTCTTCATTATCTTAGGGTCAGTCCCCCATGCTAAAGTTTATCGATAGAAAGCAGATAACGTGTAATCGATAAGGATAGCACCGAGCAGCATGCACTAACTAGTATTATCCCCATCGCTTCGAATCCAGCCGTGGGCCGTGGGCCGTCGACGGGACCGGTGGCCACTGCAGACACGAGTCCCTTTGCCGGGCCTTGCCCTACAACGTGGAATTAACAAAGTTTTTTTTTTTTTTTTTTTTTTTTTTTTTTTTTTTTTTTTGATAGCGAACTGTTTTCGACACGACTAGCAAAAATTTTCAGCGAGCATCGGTGGTGACGCGTACTCGGAGCAATTACCTTCGAGAACGTGCCAGCGTCAAGCTAAACTAACGCGCACTCTTCTTGCTAATCATAAGCTTAATCAGCCGTCCAAGCCTCGTATCGACATTCGACATGTTACCGCTCGTCTTCAAACCGCCACACACGTTTCCGAGACCTTAGCTTCCGAAGATACGACTGGTCAGGCAGCGCTCGTACGCTCAAAAGGGAGAACCCCTGCTCCTCCACCATATCCTCAAACATGGACAAGTCGTCCAACTCCCAACGCTTAAACAGATGCGGGGGAACAACCGCCATAATGCAATGCGGTTTCGTCCACGCCGACCCAAAGTCGACAATAAGCCCCGCCCTAAAATTAGCCGCCCGAATATCCCGATGAAGGATACCATGCTTGTTCATAGCACGGACATTCTTAACGATGCCTTTTAAGGTACGTAAATCCATAGAATCATCACCTTCAACATCAATAAAGTCTTTGACAATCGCTCGGATTGGGCTTCCCTCGGCCTGTATCCGGTACTCGTCGTCCTCCGGTATGTCTTCCCACGGATCAATGCCCATTTCCGCGAGGAAGAGCTCGTCTTTTCTCTTGAGTGGTATGAATCCGTGACAGCGGGCGGCAATTTGACGTCGCCGCGCTTTTTCAGCGATTTTGATACGGCCGTATGCCCGACATTCGGCGTAGAATGGGTCTGTGTGAAAAGCGAGATCGTTATCGGTGACCTTCTGTCCGTCGATGTCGCTCATAAGATGCCGCTCGGTGGACGGTTTGTAGAATTTGAACTTGTGGGAGATCAGACATTATTCCTCTATGAGCTGGGGCGGGGAAGCGTACGACTTTGAGTGCGTAGACCTGCGATAGGATCTTGACTTTGAAAACAAATCCCTGCGAACCCGATTGTGACTCTGGTGTGGACTTTTGAAGCAGCTCCAGCCACTCAATTGGAGCCCGGCAGTGCGCAAACATGCCTAACTTGGGGCCGTCGCAGGGCGGGAGCTCCTTGGACTTTAGGAGCAGCCAATTGGCTTTAGCTCCTTCGGCCATTGTCGCTGCCCAGTGGGTGCCTAAAGCACTGTGGAGGGGGTTTCCCCTGGGAAGGTAAAACAGCAGTGCAGAATCCAAGTGAATGGGCGAAGACTAGCGAAAACTCACATTTCTCGGGCATGATTTGTGTGCGATGGCGTGAATCCTCGATGAAAAATGAAAATGGCTCATGAATTATAATGACCACACCAACAGCCGCAATGGGGAACCGCAGAAGACACCCCAGCTTCTTTGCCATTTGCTACACGTCCTGTAGTGTAACCGCCTTCATGCAACAACCCCGCATCGAATGTTGCGAATGCTGTCGACGAGCGCGGGCAGGCAAGCAAAATGTGTGCCAAGCCGTTCGAAAATGCAGAACACAGTTTCTCGTCGCAAGTTGAGTCATTCATGGAGGCTGCAGCTCCAATTCTTGATGATGAGGTCTTTATTTTGTTTCTTTGGCCCTGGTACCTTGGAGAAAACTCTTAACTTCTATTATCTCGAAGGCATTCGGTATCACTAATCATCATACCTCTGAGGCCTACAAGGAGCCGAAATCAAACACAACTGCTATCATGGCCAACGGTCATGCGACATCAATCTTCGAGTATCTCACGGCTAAGAACCCTGACCTAATTTATGAAGAGGAAGAGAACGCAATCCAAAGCAACCGCGGAACCTGGATCAGACCAAGATATGTTCGGCCGTGGCAGGAGTTCAACTTCGAGACCATGGAAAGGGTCTTTGATGGGAAGCTGATGGAGGAATGCCGCAGAGAGAGGTGGCTGCCGTATCCGGTTCCCAGTCTCAATCCCGAATTCGACTGCATCGAGAATGGCGAACCGGCAACTGTAAACATTCTATTGAGATGGACACGTCCCATGGTCATTACGGCACTGCAAGAAGTCGTTGGCACTTTCGACCCTATAATTTGGGTTTTACGCAAGACCGATGTCAAGTCATCGGCCTCTGAAGCAGAACCCATTGGTAACCCATCTGCTGCAGGCACCGAAGTCGCGAGAAGGGGGTATTTGAGGCGAAAAAACCAGTCACGCCCACCATCAAGCAAGAACAGGCCTCTCCCACCACGGCCTGACGGGGCCGGCATCTCTCTAAGGTGCCGAGGAAATAGCAACACAAACCGGCTTCCAAGCGAGATCAAGCCCGGCAGCAAATGGACGAGTGAGAAACTGGCGGCCGGCGATCTAACCGATCAAGACGGCGAGTTTTCCCGTGTAAAGAACCACATGCGACCTATCGTTCAGATCTATCACTACTGCGTCACGGCCAAAGCCCGGTACGGGTTTCTCATCACAAGCAAGGAGATCGTGGTCATACGCATCAAACCGATGTCAGAGGGTCCGGGCACTAGCATAGCAACGGCTGGAACGGAAGGAGACGTGGCGGCCCTCTATCAACAGCTCAAGTACAACGGCCTGGTGGAATACAAAGCCATACCGTGGGAGAATCACTGCTCGCTCGTTGCTGGCCAAGAGGGTAGCTACCGGAACCTGACGGTCAACTTGTCTCTCTGGATCTTGTCGATCCTGGCCGGAAACAACTCCGACCCCGGCTGGAACTACCAGCCCCTGGACAAAGAGCTTCTGAGGGGGATTCAGGCTGCCGCGTCGGAAAGTAATAGCGACAACGACCATGGCCACGAGACTGCCACGGAGCCAGCGGACTCAGCTATGTCGTCTTTTTGCTTCTCGGAACCGGCGCAATCGGTTACGGCATCGTTCTCACGCCGTGATCTGTCAGAGAAGATGCAGGTATGTACTGCCTTCCTATATCACCGGCGAATCATATCCATACCATGAAAAATGGATTTTAACTTGAACTGATGCCTGTCTCTTACAGCCACCATCGTACATTATTGGTAAAAGAATTGTCGATAACGCCCTCGAGACTCAGATTAGGGGCGGCTCGAGTTCGAACCGCAAGAGAATGAGACAACCAGACGATACCCCCGAGGAAGCAGCTCCAGAGCCGAGGCATATAATAGACGGTGGGGGGCAGTGGCCCATAGTAAAAAGGAATAAGGCGATGTGATCATTGGCCTGGGGGCATGTGACCCCGGCAGTCCGCATGCCTAGTACGGCTGGCGAATGGGAGTGGATATGGCGGGTGTAAATGGTACAATTGCTTAACTATATTGTTTGGATTCTGCTGTTTTGGGAGATGAGAAGTTGTCCACCGCGGAAAGCGGATGTGTCTCGTTCACGGCCACTCTAAGTGCAGCAGCATTCTCTTCCACGGCAGCCGGGGAGGGGTAATACACCGGAGTCTTTACACCTACTGCGTTTAAGGTAGTGTAATTTTTAGTACTCGCGGTGGCGACAATGCGCTCTACTCCGGACAGCTTTGCGAGACGGATTAGGGGTTGTGCCGATGGAGAAAGGTGAGGTCACGGTTTCGGTGAAGGAGATGGGTGCAGAGAGAAGGGGGATGAACGAAGTGTTGACGGCTTTGTAAGCTAGTATACAATGTACCATGCCATATTATGTACTGGTATATTGAATACTGTCCTAATTTTGGAGCTAGGATACTATGTCCAATGCTACAGATCGAACTAGAATGTCATGTACTAGCCCACTTCATGTACCAGCATGTGCCCGCGATCCCAATATTGGGCCGTAACTTTCCATGCTATGTTTTTGCGCTACTAATTTACCAATTTACAAGACCTCGGACTGTTCCGATCTCATTCACCCATTATGGTCCAAGAAATCGGTCTAAGAGTTAAATGCGGGCCGTGATCTGGGCTCCCCGTTGAACCGGTTCGTCTTCGCCCGCTAAGCACACTACTTCTCAAGTTATATGGCCTACGATTTATTGTCACGACCCAGGTCACGACCACCAAAAGGGCACAGACCAGTTGTGCGCGACCAATCGTCGGGCTTAGGGTGCGACGACCCACAAAGCCCTAACGGACTAATTACTATAGTCCCGGTGTCCTAAGGGTTAAGACCCGGGACCTTAAGACCGTTAACTAATAACACCGGTCCTGGTGTCCTAAGCTGTCCTGCCTAAGACCCTAGGATTAAAACTAACTTTTAAATATAAATAGCTAACTAGTCCACCTTAATATAAAGAATCTTTTAGTTCTTCACGTAAGTATTTGCTTTATTAATTAAACTAACTTTAGTTATACATTACTATATTATCACCTTACGTGTTACAGTATATTATAATTACATACGACCGTTAACTCAGTGAACTCCCTGTCTGTAAGGACTTACTTCCGTGTTTGCCCCTCCTTGTTCTTACCCCTTGGGTCTGTGAGCCCGAGCGTACCCGGGACTCCTGACCTAACCCCAACCCTGCGTCCCCACCTATCTCTGTAAAGGTACCGGTCGTAACATTTATATGCCTACCTTTAGCTTAACTGTAGCTTCCGGCCCCTGGGCTTACTGCTTAGACGCTGTCTATTACACTTGATGGCACCAGGCAGTAGTGCTGCTGGGTTTTGCTGGTCAAAAAAGAGTGGTGTAGAATAACTAGTTTTCCCACATGACAGCCTTTGTGTGCGACTCGACTTCGAGGGCTTGGCATTTCCACATTTCACTCTTCAACCTCCAAGCATCTAAAAGCCGCATGAGAAAGTGCATTTGTCAGATTTTATTACCTATCGCAGATTTCGTTAAATCCTCCGCGTCGAAGAAGCTTTCCTGTTGAAGATTTGGTAATGTTCATATTTGGGCACGGATTATGGGGACACCTGCCCGAGCACTGTCCAAAGAACCGCGTTAACAAAAAAAGCTGTATAGAATGTACATACTTTGTCTATCTCAGACTGTCTTGGCTAAACGACGCAGCTGGGCCTGCCACCCGGGACCGCAACACGATAAGCTGGAAAGTCCTTCGGCGAGGCAAGATACATGTAGCTAGCCCGACCAAGTTGGATCAAGGTTCCCTTGGGTAACCATGTCGTATTCTCAACACAAAAGATCCGTTCGCTTCTACTCTGGCAACAGGAGAGAGTGCTTCCACCAGCGGCTCGACCTGGGGTGGCGAGGATACTAACATGCTCGGCAACGGTTGCCAAGGAACGTTCTCTCTCGCTACCGGCTGCACAAACCGTCAACGGCTCGGTGCCCCTCTCTTGAGTAACATCGTATCCTGCGTAGCGGCCCTCGTCTGCCTGAAAATAGTTCAGCCGGTGGCCATACCGAGAACTTTGCGACGGCATCGCGTGATGAGCCTGGGTTGCGGGAAAGTTTATATTAACTCCCAACAAGAACCCGGTAACCACTTCGTCGGGTTGATACCTTGCTGTGGCTATGTCACAGCCAAAACTTCCCCGGATTTCGATGATCCTAGCTAGTTTCCATGGCTGTCTCCTGACTTTGGATGTGGCGTGTTCCTGAGTTTGGGGCATTTAAACCCCGATGTCTTCCCAGTGCCATTCCTCCCCCTTAATTCACCTATCGTATCAAACAACCACCCTACACTTACACATTCCTCCTAAACCACCAAAATGAAGCTCCTCACCCTCACCATCCTCTCCCTTGCCTCCCTCCCCTCCGTCCTCGCCTTTGGAGAAGCCTGCTACTACTACGACGGCGCCAAATACGGCAACGTCCACGGAACATGCGGTCCGGAGTCGTGGTGCCTGCAAGGCATGGGCTACCGGGTTGCCGGTCGGTGCCCTGGTGACCACAACAACCGTTGCTGCATTCGACGGGACTGCGTGACTTCGCTGATTGCCTTTCCGGGAAAGTGCACCACGGTTGAACACTGCAGAAACGTCAAGGGGCCTGGACATTCCTCGCCGTGAGTGCTGAAGAGTTGTCGTTGGGTGGTGATGTTGTGCTGACTTCGATAGGGGCGTGTGTCCTGGACCGTCGAATATTCAATGTTGTATTTGAGGTACCGGGGGTTGGATGGAGATGGGGGAGGTTGAGTGTAGGGGGGGGGGGGGGGGGGGCGGAGGGGGGGGGATGCCGAGGGGGGGAGGGGGTG